>PNEQ01041190.1:0-22164 GCA_003012365.1 Medauroidea extradentata
AAAAAAGTGCAGGTTGTGAAGAGAGCAGTTTAATATCATACTCAGAACATTTTCCCTGACTTTCTGCTCTCTTAGGGTAATTTTCCCTGACTCACAGGGTTTCAAAACATGTTTCCCTGACTTTCCCTGACCAAATTAATTTTCCCTGACTTTCACTGACTTTCCCTGACTTTCCAGGTCTGTGGGAACCCTGTACAATTGATCAAAATATTTCTAGCCAAAAATACAATTTTATACACTAACACAATAGCAAAAACACACACTTCAATTTTACGGGACTATTATTGAAATGTTATTGTGCTTAAAAGCACAATAAAATTGCACTGAAATAGAATGCAGATGCAGTGTTTGCCTACCTTGTGAATGAAGCGATGCTAACTCATCGGCAATTTTCTCCCATGATCTTTTCTTTGTATAAATGATGTGACGTCACTCCTCTATTGTCTATAACAGCATTTCACTACATTATTTTACACAACAAATCCTTCTGTTCAGCAAACAAATGCTTACGAGCATCGTTCGTTTTTATAAACGTCTTCAATATTTACATACATGATGCCAACTACACAGAGACAAACAGGATGTTTAGAAGGCGGTAATCTGTAAAGAAATTTTTGTCCCCTCACATTGATTGGCAACATCTACACTCACACTCCACTCACGACTGTGCAATGCACGTGAGTTCACTCATGGAGGTATTAGTCTATGGAGTGGAAGCCTTTGACCAAATTTGAAGCCAGCCAACAGACGACGTTTAAAGACAAGGATAGAGCTAGTGGTGGCAAAAACACGTAAACATAGCATTGAGCTGAATGAAAATGTTTTAGTTTTTTGTTAACTACACATTATGGTGAAAGTTTGTGCAGCTCTTGGCCTTACAAACAGATTCGATCGTTGCGGAGGATTATCTTTGTACAGGTAAGAAACTTTTACTTAAATTCATCAAGTTTATAAAGTATATACACACAGCGAGAGCTAATTCGGTTTTATTTATATTTCTGAAGCAATTGTAAACTGTTGTGTACGATTCAAATAGGGAATTTGCGCGGATTATTGTAACAAATTACATAATTACATTGCTTTCTGCTATTGTTTTGCCACCCAAAATATGGCGACTCATGAAAAATAACGTCCTGCGCATGCGCAGTTCGAAAACGTTCGAAAATGATCGGCTTCACACGATTACCATTGAAATGTACGGCAGATGCCACTCCATAGACTAATATCTCCATGAGTGCACTCCAGTTTTTCCCTCAGAATTCCCTCAAGTGTAAGTGGAGTGTGAGTGGAGTGTGAGTATTTTTTTGGCTGACTCTGCAATCGGCCCTAAGTTCTAACCAAAAATACTTTACCAAATCAGACAGTTATAAGCTTTCAAAATATGACCCATTGACTATATCAGTAAACACTCACCATAATAAACTTTAATATAGGAGAGTACGGTCACTTTAAATTTTACTACTAATAAGAAATAAAGAAAGTCGGCAAAATTAGGCTTTGATATTTACAGAAAAAAATTGACGAAGATTTGCGAAATATGACACACAAACAGTATTTTTTAAACGTGTAAAATAATTTGAAGTATCTAACTGTTTACTGTACAACCTGAATAGCTTGTCCAACAACTTTGTACCATTATATAAGAAAAAACAATGATGTAACAAAACAAATATGCGCATCAAAAGCTTTCATTACAGAAAATCATGATATACTTACACTAAAACTAAGTAATCGTGAGTAGGTGGATGATTAAAGATGGCTTAAACTACTATTATAAGACTGAAAATTCACATAAATTATCAACATAGTATTTTTTCTTCAGTAGAATGCACAATAAAGAGCCAAAGAACAATCGTGTTATTTATTTTCGTAAATCATTATTTAGCAATGCAGCTCGATGCAACGTAAAATATTGTGTAACAGGCAGTAGTGTTGTACATACAGACAAGATTGCAGAAAAAAAGTAAATTAAACTAAAATGAACCATCTAAAAAAGTTCAGGAATAAAGTTGATTTTAAATATTATAGTAAGATTCAAAGTAATCTACTTGCATTTATACATTTTAACAATTATATGCTGTAACATAACCACTATAAGAAGAAATAGATTTGTATTTTGAATTATTACAATAAGTGACAATGTAATTGAAATAATCAAGTTGAACATTAACATATCAGTATGTTGCATCTTCACTGACATTTCTTTCACTCCATGCAGTAAAATTTATTAACATTAAAATAGTTCAGGATGTGCATCAATATCAAAATCAGACCCACGTTAAGCAGAAAAACAGTATAAAATGCCTATAAAACATTCCCAAACATACTGTAAACCTCTTTTTAAAGGTTTTTATTGTCCCAGTCCATTGGATCTGATACTGCTGTGTAAACTAAACGAGTGGAAGTAAAATTCTATTCCATTCTATTAATATGACGCGAGCGGGGGACGTGACTAGGTGGTGTTGCCCGGTGCACCAGCCTGTTATGTTAGAGAACGGACACTCAGAGAGCAGAGACTCTAGATTTCAGGGCCACGTGGCCGACGGCCGTGGCGTTGTGAGAACACTCCCCACTCGACGTCGCTATGTTACTTACGTAGGGGAATCTTATGGCGTTCCCCACGCCAGTAGCACTAAGGTAGAAAAGTACATACATAAACACACTGTAGGTATAGCACTGGAATGCGGGTTGAAGGGTCCAGAGCCCTGATGGCCGTGAAGCGGCAAGCAATAAACATGCACCTGTATTTGGCTAACGTATTTATTTAAAAAGCACCGTACTCCAATAACACTTACATTGGTGGCACAGTATGCGGACCCGGTCCTAAGCCCGACCGGTGGGCGACGCTGCGACATGAAACTTCACCACGCGGGTGAATAAAAGAAAATTAATAATGCCCCTGGGCGACGAATTGCAGGGGGTGAGAGGTACACTTCCGGGCCAGCAAAGTTAATAATAAAATGTTCCAGATGAGTTTAAGCTATTGATACACTAAAGATTACACTCAAAGGGCCATATTCAGAAACAGTTTTAGTCATGGTTTAAAAAATAGTCACAGTTTAAATCGCCATATTTAGTCACAACGCTCGATTTTCCGTATTCAGAAAGCGCAATTAGAGGTGACTACTTTGGTATGGGTTTAACTAGTCATGGTTTAAGTTAGTCAAGGCAGGTGGGTAAGGTGTGATTAACGAGAATATTTGCCACGTTTGGAACAATTATGGCAGCATCTTATCGTTTAATTTATCATGACGTATATTTTTAGCAAGACAATTCGAAAAACGTAAAATAAAACGGCAGAGAATGGCATTTATTTAAATTATACCTTAACAGTTAATTATATTTACGGAACGATGCTAGGAAACGTTCGAATGAATAAAAGTTATTTTGCCTCATAAGATTAATTTCAACACATCGTGTCTGTATTTTACGATGTTAAAACATGTCTAAAACAATTTAAATGCATAATTAGTTTGTCTTTTCCTTCACGAATTCATCTCCGATACTGCATACTGTATTTTGACGCAAATGCTATTACATGTAATAATATTAGCAATTTACACACAACATAACCAAAAATACAATAGCTGTACGACGCTTGACAAATCGTCATGGCAACTGGCAGTTTTGCGATGTTGCCAAAACTTTTACAAGCCTTAAACTGTGACTAGTTAATCACTACTAATCATGGTCTAAAAATTCAAAAAATGTCCTTCTAAATACGACATATTAGTAGTTCTTAGTCAGGGGTTTAGTCGTGGTCTAGTTAATCTATACTTAGACCAGGTTTAGACCTGGTTTAACAAAATGTTTCTGAACACAGACCAAAGTCTTGAAGGCCCCAGAGTGACGACCATCTCGGTCCGCCGCGTAGTGCCAACTGGCGAGTCCTTCCCGCGTGCATGACGTCGTGCCGCCAAAGCGCGGGCAGCACTCGCCGAATACATAAAAACACAAAATCATACAAGGGGCAAAGGCCCAAAACACTAGTAACAATAAAGCTTGATGATTACAGTCCCAAATTTGATAAGGGGAAGAGTCTACTGGAATATTACGTACTTTGAATTTGAGTGAAATTTGGATATACAAAGCACAGAAAGAAACAGACACTGAAAGATTACGTTAAATTTGTAATAATAATTAGGACACATCACTGGCAATTAATGGTTAAGCAAAACTCGTAACTGTTTGGGGGAGAAAACGTGAAGATGTTTGGGCGGCGAAGTTGGCTGCGCGGGCGAGTCCAACTTGCCGCAAGGCGCAGGGGTGTTTTACGGGGTTTGAGGTTCATTACGAAAAAGTTTTAGAGACACTATACACACTAAACTCACTTACCCCTGGCCTTTATATTTTCTGCATGCTAACTGGTGTAACCCCCATTGACGGGAACAGCACGGGAGTACTGTAATAAGGTGTTTAACTTTAACGTGTGTTTATGTCAGTTCCCGTCAAGGGAGCACATTCCTAGCATTTGATGGCAGTTCTGTGGGGCCGACGCACATGCTGATAGCACCCGTCGTTGTGGGGGCGGCGTCTGGGCGTCGCTACCTCGTGCGCCCACGTGGCCAGATGCGTTCCCACATGCTGTGGCTGTATGGGCGCTCGGCCCGTTCCGTAATGGTGGCTTGATGCACACGACGGACTCAGAGAGAGGGAGTTGCGGAACGACCCGCATCAAACGCCCCCCTCCTGGGAGCCCGTCTATGCATCATGATGCCGCCGTCGCCTTACCTGCAGCAGGAGAGGCTCTTTGGGCCGGCTGGCCGCGAGCGGAGGAAGTACCTGCCTGGCTGGGGTGGTTGACGACATCGAGGTACAGTTGCCTTCGTCTGGGGCGCCGGATCGCCGTGGCAGGTGGTGCACCCGTGGTGCACTCCACAGCCCGTATGTGTTGACCGGTGGGAAGGCGGTGGGCCTTCCCCGCCCCGTTAGTTGTTTCCAGGGTCCAAGTCACCCGGGTCTGGCTGCCGAGGTGGCCGCGGGGTTGGGTCCTGGATGGCTGTGGGGGAGAGGGGTGGCAAGTGCCCTTTCCCCCTCCTCGTGCAGCGCTGGCGTCGGGTTGCCTTCCGTGTCGCACAGTCTGATAGCCTGCGACAGGACGGAGGGGGCCTGGCAGTCGTCCTCGTCCAGCGGCAGCTGGCCGTCGGCGACACCGGTCCCTCCTTGTGGCCTGTAGTGAACAGGCGGTCCTGTTACCGCCACCCCGGGTGTCGCGCCTCAGGGGCGGAGTTAGGCCGCATCGGCAGGTGATGTCTGGACGCCAGGCGCCGAGACTCGTACGACTCCGTCAGTGGGCTGGTTGAGCCTCACCGTGACTCTTGGGTTCGCTCGTTGTTCGGGTGTGCGCGTCGGCTCTTCCTCACTGGTGTCGACAGTCTCTCTGTGCCGTCCGCATTCTGCTGCCGTAGTCGGCGGTGTCCTGTCTGCGAAGAGCCGCCTTACGCATCCAGTGGGAGAGCCGTCTCCTGCACGCAGGGTGTCAGGTGGCGCCGTGCCTGGCGGACCTGCTTTAGGGGGTATGGTGCCTCAGGGCGTCCCGTCTCTGTTGTCATATGCTGCATGCAGATCATCCCTGTGTATTTTGGTTACCCTGCCATTGTGATGTCGGACAAGATAGGTGGTTCTGCCGCATGCTCGCACGACCCGGTGGGGTCCACTCCATTTGGCTACGAAGCCTGCAATGTAGTTTCGCTTGCCCGCCGAGAGGGGATGCACCCTGACGTACACCCTCTGTCTGGGTTGGAGCTGTGCGGGTGGCGTCCCATGGTCTTGAGCCATTGTTGCACGTAGCACTGCTGGTTTGCCCTCATTGTCACATGTCATTCCTGCCGCCTCTCTGTCCGGACTTCCGGGCTTACAGGTTCCCCCTCGTTGACGGGCGCACATTGGTACTCTCCCGGGAGCTTGATATTGCACCCCAGTAGTGCCGCTGCTGGTGATTGACCGGCGGCTGCGTTTACCCGACACCTGAGTGTGAACAAGGCTGCGGGCAGGTGTTCGGCCCACGTCTCGTGCTGTTTCCCCACACGGAGTCGGAGCTGCGTCTTTAGATCTTGATTGCGACGCTTCGTGGGGTTGGCACACGGGGGATACACCGGTGTGGTGTGGTGGTATAAACCCCACTTCCCACAGGTGTCTCTCCACTTTCACCCGGTGAATTGTGACCCGTTGTCCGAGAGCAGAACTTTCGGGCAGCCCCATCTTGCGTAGAACTCGGTGTCAAGTGTTCGCACTAGGTTCGTGACACGTGTTCTGAGAACAGCATACGCTTCTGTCCACCTAGAAAACATGTCCATCACCACTAAGATGAACCGCTTGCAGTTCGTGGAATGTGGGTATGGGGCCATAATGTCTAGGGCGACAATTTCAAAGGGGTGCTCCGGTAGACGTGGCTGCTGCTGCTGTTCGCCGTCGGCTCTCTGCGACTTGTATTTGTTGCAGGTTTCGCAGCTCCTGACGTAACGTTGTACTGTCCGGGTCACCCTTGGCCAGTAGAACAGGCGGCTTATGTTGCCGGTTGTTTGGCACGCGCCTGGATGTCCGGCGAAGTGTCTGCGTGGGCATGGCGCAGCACGTTCCCTCACTCGCTCTGGGGCACAAACAACCTTCAGGCCCGTCCCGAAGGGGGGAGGTGTGTCTCTACATGGTCGTCGACTACCCGCCACTGCTGGACCAACGCGTCTGCGCACTCCTGACATTTGTTTTGACATGTGGGGCAATCGTGTTGCACCTCCACAACTTGGCCGTAGATGGTGTTGACATTGGCCTCTTGCGGTACCGCTATCAGCTGGTACAACTGAGCGTCAGCTGGTTGTGGTCCGGACGGCAGGATATCTTCCCAGTCCGTCATGTTGCGTACGATGATGTCAGTGCGGGGCGCGTGCGAGAACACATCGGCTAGGTGGGTGTCATTCCCTGCGACATGTTCGACCTCAAAGTCATAACCCTGCAGTGCCATTGACCATCGCGCAAGTTAACTGCGCGCTTCACGCATGGACTGTAGCCACACGAGACACCTGTTGTCAGTGCGCAGAATGAATTTCTGGTATTCCAGGTAGGCTCTGTAATGTTTCACTGCCCACACAACTTCTAAGCACTCCTGCTCATTCACATGGTACCATCGTTCCGTGGGGCCAAACTTGGCGCTCGAGAAGTCTATCACGCGTCTTGCTCCCATGTCGCCGTACTGGTACAGCACCGCACCGACCCCTTCTTGACTTGCGTCCATTAGGAGGTACAGTGGGCGCTGGCAGTCGTAATGGGCTAGGATTTCGCATTTCGTGAATGCAGCCTTAATGTCTCGGAACACCTTGTCAGCCTCCGCAGTCCAACTGTATCGTTTCTGCGGGGATTGGAGCACTGTCAACGGTGCCGTTAACATCGCGAACCCCTGGATGTGTTCGCGCAACCAATTTATCAGGCCGAAAAACTTGTGCAATTGTTTGTGTGTGCCTGGTGGTTGGCACTCCTCCACTAGATGCAGGTGTTCGGCGTTGGGTTCAACCTCCTTCTCGCTGACCATGTGGCCTTGGAATTCGATGTTTGCCTTCCTTATATGGCATTTGGGTACTGCGCATGTCAGCCCATTAATAGCTAGCCATTCTAGGATGAGCGATAAGTGAATCAGATGTTCTTCCCATGTGTTTGACCATTTGAGCACGTCGTCGAGGTAGGCTAACGTGAACTCGCCTGCCAGTCCACTCAGTACCTGCACCATCATCGTCTGGAACATCGCGGGTGCCCCTTTTAGGCCGAATGGCATAGCGCAAAATTGGTATTGACTGCCGTCGGGGGCGGTGAATGCGGTTTTCTCCCGGTCGTCCTGTCGCACCGGAACTTGCCAGTAACCGCTCCGCAGGACTAGGGAGGAAAATACTTTCGCATGTCCAATAGTTGTCAGTGCATTCTTTACGCTGATGTATGGTGGAGACAGGTTTTCTGTCGCGAGATTCAGGCGCCTCAGATCTACGCAGAAACGCAGCGTGCCATCTATCTTGGGGGCTAACGTGATTTGTGAGTTGTACAGGCTGTTGGCCGGTTCAATGACTCCATCTGCCAGCATCTCCTGTATCTTTTCCTTAACAAGATTGGCCTGATGTGGTAAGTAGCCCCTAGGGGGCATGTAAATGAGCTTTTGTGTGGTGAGGTCGATTCGGTGTTCCGTCACCACGGTACGTCTCAGGATATCGTTGGCCGCGAATACCTCCCTCCTCTCGTCTAACAGCCGTTGAAAAGCCTCTCTGTAAGCTGGGGGTACTTCGTTTGAGATATCCTCGAGTCTAACTGTGGTTGACAATTCCCTTGATTTTGCCTCTGTACTGTATGTGGTTCTGCGTTCGACAGTTCCGAAGTGAAAGCGTCTCGCCACGGGCTCCACCACTGTGTTCTGCTCAGTGAGCCAGGGCAGGCCCAAGAGATGGCGTCCTCCCTCAACTCAGGTGCGACCAAAGCAGTTGGTATGGTCTCTATGTCCCTGATGTGCACAAAAATGGTGGCTTGGCCTATCGGCTGGCACTTCGCGCCCTCGGCAGCTAGCTGAATGCCCTGATTGAATTTCGACATGGTTTTAAGGTTAACAAATTTTGGCCAGATGAAACTGTGTGAAGCTGCTGTGTCCACTAAAGCATAGCAGCGGAGGTTGTTTACACTTACTAAAATTTGATTGATGGATGGTGTTTAATATGGATTTGCTGGAGTAGAGCGTGTAGTGGTGTCTGGTTGTTTACATTTATACTGGGGTGCATGGTGACGTCAGGTCCCGTGGCCCCTACTGTCCGTTTCCAAACTGGGACCTGATATTCTTGTCCCCTTGCCTCGGCCTTGCCGGTGCTCTAGGGCAGTCCTTATGCCAGTGCAACTGGTTGCCCGGGCAGAACTGGCATGGGAACGGGGGTGGTTTGGTGTAGTCCAGCCAGCATCGTTGTTTCGGGTTGGCATGCACATCACCCTGGGAATAATCACTCTCATACCTTGTGTTCCTTGCGTGTTGTTGCTCGCCGCCAGTCGCCATTACCCTTGGTGTTGTTGGCTGTACAGCTGTTGTGGATCTGTCAGCGCTTCTCCTTCCGCGCAGTCTCACGGGCGGCTGGAGCGTCTCTCTCCCGAACATTGTGGTGGCCTTGATGAATTCTTCCGGCTCGTATGTCAGTAGTGGCACTAGCGAAGCACGGAATTCTGGACATGTGGTTTCGGCGATGGTAGTGAGCACTTGGCGTACACAAAGGTGTGGTTGGTACTTATGCAGCAGGTGGTACTTACGCGACGCAAATGCTGACAGTGGCTCATTCCCCTGTGCTTCCAGCGGTAGCTAACTTTGTGCATGTAGTGACGTGAACACTTCCACGTATTGTGACAGGAACAGCCCCCGAAATTCGTTCCACGCCATCCCATACCGCGTCATACTCGACCACCACTTGCTGGCTTGGCCCGCCAGCTGCTTCCCAATGACTTGCGGCCATTCTTCATCACTAACGCCGTACTGGTGTAGGCAGCCTTCGCAGTCGTCGAGGAATTCCTCTGGGTCCTCGCTCGTTAGTCCCGCGAAAGTTGGTAGTGTCTGGAATTGGGGTGGTGTCGACATGACCGGCGATCGCGTCGAATCTGTCTCCGTCATGCGTGGCGTCACTGGAGCACTCCGTGCGCTCGTAAACATTGGCGGCATGGACATGTTCCGAATGACTGTGACAGTTGTTCGTGGGATAGCACTGTGATCTAGATTGCTGACCCCGATGGAAAGATTCTGAAAGTTCAGTGTCGCCGACGGAGGTTGTTGCGTAGCAGCGATACAGCCAAAACACAGGAAGCCCATGCCGACTACAGTCTGCTTCTCCTCGATCATGAGGCACTCCACATGCGCGGCCCGTTCACAGTACTTGCATCACAACGTAGCTCCTGTCTCCACGGGGCATCGTGGTCGTCTGCACTCGCGCACTGGTGTTTCAGGTACCTTGACGCCTCCCGTCGTGGACAGTGTGAAGACTCGGTGTTTTGCGCTGTCACTGGGTGAGCGTTCCATCTTGGCTCCCGTGCTCGTCTCGCACACATCGCGCCGGAAGGGTCCCGTGTGTGCCTTCACCACATCCGCTGCTGACAAGCATCCCTCGTGGTACTGCGCGAAACACGTCACGCACGGCATGGTGCACTGTCTTGGATGCAGACAGACCAGGCTGTCACACACTTCACACTTCAGAATGTCACTGTAGTTTACTTCTTATTTAAAGTTGGTTTGTTGTGCTATGCATGCACATGCAGTCACACACAGTGTATTCCAGTTGGTCGCTTCCCTTCTTCGCCCAAACTGCGTACACATCCTTGCAGGTACATCGTCGGACGTCACCTGCAGCAGAAAGTCGTGGTTGTCGCGGAAGATGTTATGTGGTTGCCAGTTTGGTAATAGCGTCTTCACATGGCCTTTGTGGTGTGCCGGATGTTCAGGCAGAAGCTCGTAGCACTGGTCGCACATGTGGCCAGTGGTTCCATAAGCGCCATGGTATGCAATGTAGCGAAAGCATGGTAGCGCACGTGGCGCGGGCGATCAGTTGGTCAGGTCGCTGACCTTGGCACAGCAGACTCCCCGAGCACGGCGCGGTAGGGGAGGTAGCTCCGGCGGCAGGTAGCCTGGAGGGCGATGCTGTCCTTGATGCACACGCAGCCACCTCTTGGATGGAGCGGGGGTGGTGAGGGGGTTGCGCAGCAGGTCACTGCCACAAAGTGGCCGCCCTCGCATACTTTCTCCACCTGCTTCCGATAATGGCGACCGCGTGGTCCCGGCATGGAAAATTCCACCGTCACTGTAACTGCGTTGGTGCATGATTATTAACGCCATACAAGTTGGGCGACAATTTGATGCGAGCGGAGGTCGTGACTAGGTAGTGTTGCTCGGTGCGCCAGCCTGTTATGAGAGAGAACAGGCACTCAGAGAGCAGAGACTCTAGATTTCAGGGCCACGTGGCCGACGGCCGTGGCGTTGCGAGAACACTCCCCACTCGACGTCGCTATGTTACTTACGTAGGGGAATCTTATGGCGTTCCCCACGCCCATAGCACTAAGGTAGAAAAGTACATACATAAACACACTGAAGGTATAGCACTGAAATGCGGGTTGAAGAGTCCCGTGCCCTGATGGACGTGTAGCGGCAAGTAATAAACACGCACATGTATTTGGCTAACGTATTTATTTAAAAAGCACCATACTCCAATACCACTTACACTGGCAGCACAGTATGCTGACCCGGTCCTAAGCCCGACAGGTGGGCGATGCTGCGAGATGAAACTTCACCACGCGGGTGAATAAAAGAAAATTAATAATGCCCATGGGCGACGAGTTACAGGGAGTGAGAGGTACACCTCTGGGCCAGCAAAGTTAATAATAAAATGTTCCAGATGGTTTAAGCTATTGATACACTAAAGATTACACACAAAGTTTTGAAGGGTCCGGAGTGACGAACACGTCGACCGTCTCGGTCTGCCGCGTAGTGCCAACTGGCGAGTCCTTCCTGCGTGCATGACGTCGTGCTGCCAAAGAGCGGGAAGCACTCGCCGAATACATAAAAACACAAAATCATACAAGGGGCAAAGGCCCAAAACACTAGTAACATTACAGCTTGATGATTACAGTCCCAAATTTGATCAGGGGAAGAGTCTACTGGAATATTACGTAATTTGAATTTGCGTTAAATTTGGATATACAAAGCACAGAAGGAAACAGACACTGAAAGATTACGTTAAATTAATAATAATGACACATTACTGGTAATTAATGGTTAAGCAAAACTTGTAACTGTTTGGGGGAGAAAACGTGAAGATGTTTGGGCGGCGAAGTTGACTGCGCAGGCGAGTCCAACTTGCCGCGAGGCGCAGGGGTGTTTTGCGCGGTTAGAGGTTAATTACGAAAAAGTTTTAGAGATACACTATACAAACTGAACTCACTTACCCCTGGCCTCTATATTTCCTGCCTGCTAACTGGTGAAATCTATATTGATGGGAACAGAACGGGAGTGCTGTAACAAGGTGTTTAACTTTAACGTGAGTTTATGTCAGTTCCCGTCAAGGGAGCACATTCCTAGCATTTGATGGCAGTTCTGTGGGGCCGACGCACACGCTGATGGCACCCTGCATCATGGGGACGGTGTCTGGGCGTCGCTACCTCGTGCGCCCACATGGACGGGTGCGTTCCCACATGCCGTGGCTGTACTGGCGCTTTGCCCGTTCCGTAATGGTGGCTTGATGCGCACGACGAGCTCAGAGAGAGGGAGTTGCGGATCGATCCGCGTCAAATATTTATGTTATTTTTTATTGTAATGTGACATATATTTATTCTTTTAGAGCTATATCGAACACAAACTGTATGTAAAACTAAAAACCAGGAACATGGCACGCTTTATTTTCTGGTAGTACCTACTGTTCTTTAACATTTTATGTTTAGGATGTTTCTTCACGTCACTGTTATTTTCGTTTTGAATTCCGAACTTGTCTCGACATCATGTTCACTTGGTAATGCAAACGACATCGTATCAGAGTCCGCAGCATACTTTCCTCGTGTGCCCGACAAGTGTTGAACCATGTAGAAAAATACGTATATGTTTGTTGTTTGATACGCTCTTCTATTCGGGATGATACTTTCTTTCGTATCAAAATGTTTCACAGCAGTTCGAAAATACTTGTTACTAGAAGCTGGTAATGTCTCTGAGCTCGTTTGATGCTGCTTTCTGATGAATTCTGCATTCTGACGACGACCTTTGTTGCCACAAACGAAATTACTGTAGTAATAGTACTTTCTGATTGGTGTTGCTGTGATCAGTCAGCTCGCTCTAACATTTTGGCAGATGAAAGTATCTAAGCATCGTTTTACATTTTATCCAGAAAAATAGTACACTATGCAAAACTTGGATTCTTTCTGTTTCCTCTGTTGTTTCAGTATATACGTAGCCTACAAAAAAGGAGTACTTCGCTACGTATTAGTACCAACACTTAGCTTGCAGTTAATTACAATGGAAAAATTACTAAAGTAACATTTATACTTTTAGTGCACATAATAATTTATAAAATTACTGTTTAAATCTAAAACTCATATTGTGTATGAAACTATTTTAAATGCAATGAGGTGCAGAGGCTTATTTGAAATGCACATGTTTGAATGGCTTTTGATACCTTAGGCCTAAGACAGCAGATTATCCATGACCTGATTGGAAACCCTTTGAATACAAACCATGACATGTTTAATAAAACCTGTTTCAGTCAGTGCTTCTTAAACTACGCGGAACAAAATCATAGAGGGTGTTCAGCGGAAAAAAAGAAACGTAATTTCATATTTGTATGAAATAGTAGCGCTGCTCCATACTTACATCATGTCATCCCTCACCAGACCTCGATGTTAGGCGCTGAAAAATACCTCTCACACACAAATGCTCATTCAGCTGCAAGAGTAAATCAGCTACATGTATTTTTTTTTCGTCTCCTTTCTCTGAAATTCTTTTGGCTATGTTTCATACTAAAATGCAATGTGCATTCTCGATGTTTAGCTGTCAGCATTGGTTTTCTTGGAGCATTGTCACCCTGCTGTTATTTTGTGTGTTTATTAAAAATGTTGCCATTTACTAATCCAGCAGGCATTTCAGTATAAGAATTCTTGCTTGTATGACACATATCCACACTATTTTTCTGGCACGTTTTAGTCTTCATTTTGTTTGGTATCGCAAGAAATATGTAACTGTTTCATATTCTGTGTTGGAGCACTAGTGGTACACATACGAGGGAAAGCAAAATAAGTTTGTAACTTATATTTCATTTTTGGACTGGTTTGGTTCAAAATGATCTGCACAAATTACGTAGTAGGTCATGGAAGTATCTGGAACTTTAGAAGTTTATCTTTTCCACTCTTTAAAACCCACTCCAGGAATCTAAAAATATTTTTAAAAATCTAGCGATCCTACAGTACTATATTTACAATTTCGTATTTATATTTCACAGCTTTTTAAATTACTGAAAAATCAGTAAACTTCTATGCACGAAAATTCAGAGATCAAGTTGTTAGTGAATGATGAGTTAGTGGAATGGGATCCTGGGACACATGTTTTACTTTAAATAAACCTAAACCACAAATATCAATGGTAGGATTATACTGAGTTCAATGAAGCTTTATTAACAGTTCATCCATACATTTTCACATATTTCTGTGTGCTGTTTCAACAGAGTGTACAATTTACGTAGGCAACATTACTTTTTAAAACTAAACTGCACCACATGTAATGAATGAATATTTTGATTTTAAATTTAGGCATACGCTAATCGATTGTAAATTCGCAGCATTATTCAGTGCAAACAACTCATTGCTACGTGGTTCATATGTGTGCTTATGTAAAATTTCAATTTAGCAAGTCACGTTAGTCATACCTTGTGTGAGAACAATCCAAATATTTGTGATAACGAAGCAACTGGGTTAATGAAACCGGATTTAGTAATTTAAAGTAAAATTAATTAATGAATGTTTTAGTAAATTTTATGAAGTTATATTTTATTTTATCTTAGAAATATATTTTACTGTACATTATTTCGAAGCTCAAAATCCTTTTATTTGTCTCCCATACGGTCCTAGAAGTATAGGTTTGAAGCCGGACACTTGCCTAAATGTCAGTATTGTATTTCTGACCACTCATGAAATTCCTAATATTTTCGCTAAATGTGGAGCATCAACAATGCTTTATTCGTTCATATTTGTTCATATGAAAAGCACACAAGCATAAGTAATTTATGACTTATTTATAATAATTTACGAAAATTTACACTCAAACTCAAAGGGCTAACATTTTTTATGAGAGTTCGTTTATAGATATGAGTAGCCTCATTACCAGACTACTTAATTTCTCCTGAAAATTAACGTCATACTGTTTGTTGGTGTTATACATACTCGTGACGTATTTATTTCAGTTAAATTATGCACTTCCACAACTCGCAAAGTGAAGAAAAAAGTACCGTACTGAAAATGCCACAGCCTTACAGCTGATGGTATATATTGTAGGATAAAAAAACTTAAAATGAGAAATCTTATAAAACCCTAAGAACACCCAGATACTTACATTTGTTACTAATTTTCTTACAAGTAAATTTGACATTTTCCATTACTAGGTGGCCTGTGGAGGTAGTATATTTGTCTTAAAGAACAAAAGTTATTCATGCTGTTACTTATGAAAACAAAGTTGCCAACATAGACCTACCAAAGAAAAGGAATTGATTACATAATGTTGCAAAAGTTAAATATTAAATTAAATATCGACATACCATTACGGAAGAAGCTTTTAAATTAATTAGTAAATTTCGTGTTCACTAAGAAAAATTAATACAGAATGCCCCCATCCCCCTTTTCCGAAAAAAATCGGGAAATTAAGTTTCAACCCATTAAATTTGAGAAGCCCATCGAACTAGAAATTTGATAGCTTAGCATTCCTGAAGTGCACTTAAAATCACTACATTCAATTATTAAAAAGATATCTGTCTAACTATAAACGAATTTCTGTCGGTCGAAATTTATGCCATTGAATTTACAGATTGTTTACTTGTGGTGGTTGAAATATTTTGGCCCACTAGTATAAACTCAATGTAACTTTCCAACTGTTAATATTTACAACTAAGTGATATGTGTATGCGTGTGAACTAAAAAGGACGAAAAGGCATTATGGGGAATCAAAACATTGATGTGTTTGTACAAATGTTACTCGCATTAGAACAACCACTATACAAACATTTTTAATCTACTGTCCTTTGACATAGTAACTCACATTTCCTCAACAAAAAAAATTAATAACTTACGGTCAACACATTGGACAACTAAACAAGACATATGTTTGCTGTCTAGGACAAGTGATGAGCTGTGTTCAAGGTCAGTAACCGGTTCTGTTGGGAGGAGACACATAGCTAAGGAGAGGAGGTAAGAACGAAAGGGGGTGTCTTGTACCTGCTTCTGTATGGGTGGAAAGAGTAGTTGTCAGACTGTCCGCTAGGTTTGCTCTATGTCAACACTCAAGCAATGGTGGCGATTGCGGCAGGCGAGCTTAAAACTTCACTTTCCTCTCGGAAAACCACGTAGATATTTTAACCTGGGTGTGCGACTTCTATACCTATATATATTCAATGCTTTAAACATTCCTCACAGTTAAATAAAGCTCTTCAAGAAAGCCCAAGAAACACCCCAGATGAAAAAAAGGTATAGCTGAAATTGGCTAGATCTGGGCCTGATATAAATTAGTGTATATTTCTCTATCCTTGATGACAGATCTGGTCCAGATATACATTTTTCACATGGGATCGAACACACAAAAGCATCGTCTCATTCAAGGCGAAGTGACAATATGGAATTCATATTTGTACATGATGCAGCTACTCTTGGAACAGACTTGTGACAGGTTTTGTTCCTTTATTCTACTGCACTGAAAATACTTGCAGAATTGTCATCTTCGCAGTAGGATATAATGTCAAATGTGGTTGACATAATGAAAATATTTGACCAAGCCATACATACAGTCAGTTTTTCAGATTGTAACATTATGTGAAGTGATACAGATTGTAAACAGTACCATCAGAAAACTTCCCAGTTCCTGCACCAGTTGGCAGTGGTCTGCAGAGCATGTTGAATTATACACTTATATCATTTGACACATTTCAATAGAGCCGATAGTATTTTTTCATTTATGTTCAGCTACCGATTTGCTTTCCCCTTCATTAGAAGTAGAGTTAAGAATATTTACTTATCTTGAACCACTTGATGCCAAACTTCTTTGCATTTTATAACCTTAACTATATTTTTACCACACGTTTATGTTGTACTAACATAGTTCGTAAACAAACCACAGCTATTCTGTTGTGTACTGTTGACTGGACTGGCTAGTCGTGTGTGGGCGCGCGAATGGACAATGTGTAACACGGGCTCGATGGGTTTATACAGACGGAATTGTGCGTATGACGAGCCAATTAACTGCAACAATTGCACCACGTAACTTTCAGTATGAGGACATAACATCTGGCGACGAAGGAAAGTACTCACAGTGCGAATAGCGTGCATCCAGGTTGACGAACCAGCATCTAAATCTGTATGATGGCGTCGTTCATCCCGTTCAGTGCGTTTCGTTCCAGGCCGGGATAGTTGGAAGTTATACGCGGAACGATTACATTATTATTTCGTGGCAAACAAAATAGTTGATAAGGAAGAAAAGAAGGCTATAATTTTTATGGTTTTCAGGACCGAGTTCTATTCCACTGTCTCGTAGTTGTTAATACCGAAGTCAACGAGTGAGGTAGGGATCTCGGACATTTTCGTGGCACTATCCAACCACCTAGAACACAAGCCGAGTAAAATTGTCGAAACGTACAAGTTTCACAAGCCCGACCAGAATAAGGGCGAGTCCATTGCCAACTATGTCGCCGAGCTTCGACGCTTGTCAGCACACTGTAACTATTGGTGTGTGGTGTGTGAGACAAGACCCTTCAGTACAAGTTGCTGTCTACGGACACGTTGACCTTTCAGACTGCCAGGGACATCGTGGTTGCAGCGGAAGCGGCTAGCAAGAATGTGAGTCATTTACATGGGGAGGTGAACGAGTTGGCAGAGACTGTTAAAAAATGCATCTTGCAAGGAAGTGGTTCCCAGCCAAGCTTAAAACCATTCAGGACAAGTCAACACAGAGTAGAGAGCAATCAGAACATCGGCTTTGCTGGAGAGGCAGCGGGTCACACAGTCCAGGCAGTTGTAAACACCGTAACACAGCTTGAAACTTTTGCTCCAAAATAGGCCATTTGGAGAGCAAAAAGTAAGGGGAGACAACTGCAAGAACACTGTAGGAAGCCAAGAGTGAACAGAAAACTACCGGGACCTATAGAGTGGGTGAAAAACCTGTTTCGTCCGAGGACGAGAGAGCAATGTACAGCCTGCATAATGTGAAGGCACAGTCAACAATGTCTCAGCCTCCAATACACATGTCAGTGCGGTTAGATGGTAGAGAAGTGTTAATGGAGGTAGACAGAGGAGCTGGTTTCACTATCACGAGTAACTAAAAGTTTGAGAAGTTATGGCCAGAGAAACCTGTATTGCAAGAAGCAAAGATGTTCCTGCACACTTGGTCACAAGAAAAGCTGAGTGTATTAGGAGTTTTAGAGGTGCATGTGGAGACAAACACTAAACAGGCTACATTGCCTCTATTAGGGGCTGAGGGAAAGGGAACGACTCTCCTGAGGTGGAGTTGGTTGAAGACCCCTTGGCATAACAGTGGAGGGAATCTTCACCCTGCAGGATGGTATGACGGCAGAGCTAGAACGCCAGAATCCCAAGGTTTTTACAAGTGTAGAATTGGGACGCTACACAGGGCCACCAGTAAGTATAGAAATGGAAAATTGGGAAAGATGATAACAATGACTCGGTAGGTTAGTCGGGCAGGATGTGGGAGTTAAGGTTAGGGGAATAGACCGGGCAGCAGAAAGAGCTGAGATGAGATGGATAGTGGGAAAAGGCTACATGGCAGATGATTATGATCCGAGGCTCTTGGAAGATACAAAAACTTCTACTCGGTTACTTAAAGTCTTTGGTTGTAAAGAGGTGGAACCTCAAGTGCCACAACTTGAAAAAGAGCTGAGAAGTTAGCATGTACATCAGTGCAACAATATCAGTTACTACTGGGTCCCCTTTCTTGTTTCCTGGTCTGATCGAAGAATAGTACTTTACTTTTAGAAAGTCCTTAAAAAAGCTGTGTCCCAGGTATTTCATATGGATTGTATATTTTTTACCCTAGCTTTCTCACAGATCTGAATGTAGTCTGCAGGTAAGATGATCTGCTCCTCCTTCAGTTTCTGTTCTATTGTGGTATGTAGAGGCCTACACTGTACACTTCTATTTGTGTATGGCCTCCTTCCAAGAACTTCTGGATAGGGATGAAATTATTCTGTTTTGCTAATAATATAAGGGCATACTATTATCATAAACCTCGCACGAAACGTGTTCACATACGAGGTTTAGAAAGTAGGCATTTTCCCCTTTTTCATACAAGGTTTTTGAAACGAATGAAATGTTGGCTCATTATTTTCAGTTAATTTACGAGGTTTTGGTATGTTGGAAAGTGAATTTTTAAAATAATTTCCACCATAAAACAACTTTGGGCCAAAAATGGCTTTTACAAGGTTTTGGTACGTAGGCGACATCATTCTATGTACAGAAATTATCAAGAATCCTCTAAAACATAAACCTTTTGCAAAAAGATTATTTAAAATAGGCTAGAAAGGATTAACCTCCTTTCCCCGCACCGGAATGGAGTCCTTACTGAACGATACTAGGTACCTGATTTTTGATGGGAAGATTTTGCACTCGCATTTTTCAGCTATTGAAGCTGTTAATACATTATACTGTGCCTCAGTATCAAGTTTGAACTTAACTCTGTAATTTTTAGGTAGTGTGAGGGTTTCGATACAGTCCAAATCGTCATTGTTTCTAAACAATGTTGATATGATGAATGTCTCTCCTGTACTTGCTGCAGTGCCTTCACAATACTGTACATTGTCTGCATTAGACTTAAACATTGTTGTTATGTCGATAGTTGTCATTTTCTGAGATCTGCACACTTTAGCAAAATAACCTGGTTTGCCACACTGTTTACCGAATGCTGGACATGACCTCCTTTGGTGGTTAGTTCCACATCTGTAGCACTGGAATACACTAGTAACTGCTGTTTCCCCCCCCCTCACCTGCTGCTGTTTACGACTGTCCTATCCCCTGCCCTTAATTCCGTATCATGTCAACACTTACTGAACTGTCTGCCATCATCGATGTTAGATGTTGTTTAGTTAGCTCTGTTGCTCTACATATCTTCACCACCTGGTTAAAAGTGAATTTATCTTTCGTCAATAGCTTTTCATGCACTGTCACATGTTATGCCAACAACTATTTTGTCACAAAGTAAACCATCGGACAGGTCTTTAAATTCACACCTTATTGCTTGGTTTATGATTACTGTGAGAAATTTATCGAATGGTTGCTTTTCAGCGTGCACTAGTTTGTTGAAAACAAATCTTTCGTAGGTTATGTTCGTTTTGGGTGAAAAATATGAATCAAACTTGCCTTTGATAACTTCAACACCTTCCCTATCTTTCTCTGTTAACGAAAACGAAGACCATCTATGTCCCGGCTAAGCTTAGATACGTTTATTAACCAAAATGTAACAGAACACTTCATGCTAGCGTACAAGTATCACGGCCATGATCATCTCACTTGTGGTGCTAACCTCTAACCACACAGTTCCCTGACAGGTAATATAAAAGAAACACTAATGGTTATGGTTACATTTGGCGCTGATGGGTCAGTATGTCCACCAATAATTGTATCCAATTACAAGCAGCTGCCCAGTGACATTGCGCTGTCTGTGGCAGATTCCTGGGGTATATGCTGTAGTGACTCAGGATGGATAAAATCTGAAGTGTTCTTCGAATTTGTGGCAAATGTTTTTCATCCTCATTTTGTAAAAAAAAGTAAAACTACCAGTAATACTGTTTGTTGATGTTCAGAAGAGCCATCTTAGTTTACAGCTCAGCAAACTTTGCTCTGAACTTCAGATAATTCTTATAGCACTATACTGGTACCCAAATGCAAAAAGAATTCTTCAACCAGCTGATGTTGCTGTTATTTCCGCTATTGAAAAAAAAAGCGAGTGGAAAAAGCTAGTACTAAATTGGCGTCAAGAGTATCCATCTGAAACACTGTTGAGAAAAGAATTCGCTCCTGTCCTGGAAAAAATTGTCCAGGGGGCCGATTAAATATCACCACTTGCGTTTTGCACCGACGCAGCGCAACGCAAGGAAATCTGCTCTGCACCTGCACCTCCGCCGCCGTTTCCTCATGTGCCATCCGAGGCCGTGCTGTCGCGAGACCGAAAGCCGAAGCTTCCATAACTCGCTGGGTGTTTGTAAAATCAAATGCACCCCGACAGTCTAGTTTCAAATCATTGGAACGGCGGCGGGGTGCGTGTAACTGTTTTAGCTGGGCTCCGGACCCGTATTTAAGACTGGAGGGGGGTTGTTGCCATTAATAAAATTACGTGTGTGTGTAAACAGCGGGGGAGTTAAGCTCCCCTCCAGCTAGGCTGGAGTGATGTAGTGTCGTGATGTCTGTATAGTGAGGTGAATGTTGTCAGCAAGTGGCTAGCTAAACTCGTGGAGTAGTAGTGCGTGAGTCCCTACGACCATGAGAACCGCTCCAATCAATCCCAGCCTGCTAGCTGAGGATCAGGCCTGACACTCCCATGGTTATTTCATCGTGTATTCGTTTGTGACAAGAGGAGAGAAAACCCTTAATATTTGTTAATGAGCGCTGAGCTGTGAGATGTACATCGTCTCGACCTGAAACAGAGAACTATCAGGTCGATGTGTCGTTAACATGTTCCCTTAATATACACACTGTCCCAATATTACAGTTTTTTAATTTTATTTAATAAATTTTTTTTTTCACTAACATATGTTTTACATATCAAATCACCTACTAGGAAAGTGAGCAGCTTGAAAAGCTTAGTCAATAAAAATAAAGAGAAAAAACTTCCTGTTGGAAAGGAACAAATTATATTAAATCACAAATAGTAGGCCTACATCTAAGATTAAGCAAAAATTATCTAATTACTATCTAGACAGTGGTGTGTCGTGTCACTGTAGAGTAACAAAGGTTTTTTTTTTGTTTTTATATTTTTATAATTTTTTTATTTTTATTTTTTTTTTAATTTTTTTTTGTTCAAATTTTTTTTTCTGAATATTTTAACTAAACTATATGTATGTACAGTACCCCTCTCCTCTCTGCCATGGACTGGTGTGCATGCCCTTGGCCTGGTTCGCGTGCGAGGCTGGGGCCGACCTCTTACTCACGTCCCTACACAATCAGCCCCTGACAGAGCTCCTCATGTGTTTGTGTCGTGTCTGCGTTGTATGATGTTACGTGTAGACGGTGCGGTATGTGGTTTGAATGTGCACTGCGCTACTGGGTTGAAAATTTCGTTTAGCAGCCTTTGCGCCCTGACCGCCCGGCCAACCAGCGCCCAGCCCCCGCGCCTCGATTGGCCGGCCCGGCCATTGCACTACTGGCTTTCGTGGCTGGTGTAACAAGAATCACAGTTTTGGTTTTTTGTATTTTCTGTGCTCTGCGGGGTTATAA
>PNEQ01041191.1:7796-22265 GCA_003012365.1 Medauroidea extradentata
TCAAATAGTCCATAGAATGAGGATATGAAGAGCAGTATAAACAATCGCCAAATAGTACGAATTTCAAATTGCGAATACAAGAAAAGAACAGAGATGCGACATCTAGCGGCCATGACGAGAACCTTCGCTGAAGGCACGGATTTTGTGCGGAAAAAGGCTGCCGTGTCCCGGCCTCTAGTTAATAGCGTAGGCAACGGTTCAACGCAACGAAATATATAGCAAACATTGAGGAGCAGAAGCTCTTTCCGTTGAAAGCCAATTGAACTTATGACTGGATAAAAGAAAACTAAAAATAATACAAGATAATATAAATAAGATTTAGATTTAGTTTATAGCATTCTTGGATCTTTTTTTTTGTACATTTTTGCACAAAGATATCGGACAAGTCATATTTACAAAATACAATCAAACGATATGACACAAGTTATGCATTTAAAATTATACACCAAAAGAGCGAAAATCAACATTTCTTGTCGGTTCGGGCTCGCACGTAGGCTCACGTCAGCATACTTCATAGTCTCCAAATGTAAAAGATGCCACACAGCAGTAGGTCACCCCACTGTTTTAGAATTACAGGTCTGAACACTCGCCTATCCAACAATGCTATAGAGTTGACCACGTTATGACTGAAAGAGCCACTAGCAATGAAGTGTTGTTTTAGCATTGCAATAAAGGATCGTACTAGCAGTTCTCCTTGCAGCTCCGACACAAGTTTGCTCCTTGTAATCCCATTTACGCAATGTTAAAACAACCCCAGAGTGCCAGCGGCGCCAATCAGTCATAACGGGGTCAATTTTCAACTGCAAGTGTCCAGACCTGTTCTTCTATGGCCGTGGGTCACACCACATATATGGTCTTTCAAAAATCCATAAACCTGGCATGCCTCTGCACCCGATTATCAGCTGTTGCAATGCTCCATGCCAAAAATTATCAAAATATCTCCTAAAAATTGTTGAACCCCTCATGGGGCAGATGCCAAATTTTGTGAAAGACTCTAATCATTTTACATCCATAGCCAAAACATTAAAAATAAAAAAAACACCGACACCCTTGTGAGTTTTGATGTCCAAAGCAATTTTACCTATGTACCTGTGACAGAAAATCTCAACAATGTCAAGGCCAAGCTGGAAGCTGACCCAAACCTAAAAGACAGAACAACCATACCAATTCCGTCCATCATGGAAATTATTACCCTCTGTGTCACCACAACATATTTCCAGTTTAATGACAGTTTCTACTAACAAACAGACGGCATGGCAGTGGGCTCTTCACTTTCACCATTCATGGCGAACATATACATGGAAAACTTTGAGCAGGAAGCGCTTAGCCAAAGCAATAGCCCTCCTAAAATCTGGCTCCACTATGTAGACGACACTTTTATTATCTGGCAACACGGGCCTGAAACCCTGGAGGAATTTATGAACTTTCTAAACTCATTGAGGCCATCAATAAAGTTCACCTATGAGAAAGAAACCAATGGCAGCATTCCTTTCCTGGACGTACTAGTTAGCAGAAAAAACAGCAGTCTGGAAACCAAAGTATACAGGAAACCTACACATACAGGCCAATGCCTACATTTTGCATCCAACCACCCTAAAAGCACAAAAACTGGCATAATTCGCACACTAGCAAACAGAGCTGAGATTATTTGTTCCTATAAGAAATCCGTAGCTGAAAAACACAACCAAATAAGAAAATAACTCACAGCCAAAGGTTACCCAACAAACACCATCAAACAGCACATTAAACCTAACAGAACACTTAAGTCCACAGAAACAGAAAAACCATCAGGAACCCTAGTTATTCCGTATGTTCGAGGCCTTTCTGAAAAAATAGGACGTCTAGGAAACAAATACGGACTTCAAACAGTATTCCGATCCAAAACAACCATTAAAAGTATGGTTACCAGGATGAAACCAGCCACAGAAGAACTGCAAACACACAACAGTGTATATCAAATACCCTGCGAATGCGGCCATATGTGCATTGGTGAAACTGGCAGAGCTCTATCAACACGTATAAAAATACACAAAAACAATTGCAAAAAAGGCGAAAGTCAAAAATCTAGACTGGCCGAACATGCATGGGAAAATAGCCACAAAATCCTTTGGGAAGACTCTAAACTACTTACACAGGAAACTGAAAAATTTAAAAAAAAAAATAGAAAAATCAGCCTTTATTATTAGCAATAACAATATTTTCAGTCAACAGAGCATTGAATTAGAAATATGTGGATCCCATAGATTAAAAGAGAAACAAAAAATTACTGCACAAAATAAAAACAAACACTCAACCCACCACAACCAATCAAAGACAATACATGCTGCGTGACCAATCAGGAGTCAGCTCGTCTCCCATTGGCTGAGCACGATAAGGGGCTTTACCCTATATAAACCCATGGTTTTTCCAGTCTCCTCATCAGAAAAGAAAAGGAAAGAGTTCTGTTCTAGCAGTCATGGTGAGCACATCGTGCGCACCACCGTCCAGTCATCCAGACCTTCAGCTTTTCTACTGTCCCCTGTCTGTGTGCCTGATATGTAACAGTGCCAACGATAGTACACAGTGCAGGGAGGTAAATATTGCTTCAGGCCGGGTAGGCAACTAGCTAGTTAAAAGTTTTGTATTTTAGGCGAGCTTGCAAGTGCTCGGCAACGAGGGACAATTGAAATGTTTCTGTCTGCTGCTGTTTTAACAGCGGCAGCCAACTCTTCAAGTCTTCATTAGCCATCCTAAATATTAAGTGTTAGTATAGCTTATATTTAGATGTTACATTGATTAGTTTTTCTACTCCCATCAGCCCCTCGGGGGCCCCTCCCAGCGTCATGAGTGACGCCAAAAAACACAAGCAGGACGACCATGTCCCAGACCTCAGCGACCAAATGGATTCCAGGAGCAGATCCAGCCAACAGGGACAACAGAGCCCTACATCCCAGGCACAAAAGCCAGCACTACGCCCAATTACGGTCTACCACACCAAGGACTGTACCTACGGAATGGTCCTGGCCCTATTCAAGGACCAGTTAAGCGCCCCCAATAAAAACCGCCTAGTCCCGCAAGGAGTGCAGTACCAGCCACAAACCATTACTGACTACAAAACAGCCATTCAAATCTTAGAATCTGTAAGCGTGCCCTTCAGCGTGCTCACGCCACGTCATGAACTGCCCCTCAAGGTCGCCATTAAGCGCCTAGAGCGAACCCTCCCCATCTTGTGGATATGAGATGAGCTCCGGGAGCTAGGCTTCGAACCTGGCAACATAGAGCCCAAGCTCTCCCAGCGCGACAGGCAGCCACTGTACATGTTTGTATTGGAGCTGCCTAACACGGAGCAGTCCCGCCAAATGTTTGACCTTAAGTATTTGTGTTGCCTCGCCGTCAAGGTCGAGGACTACCAGTGCCCTGAAGTTCCGCCCCAATGCAGTAAGTGCCAAAGGTTCGGGCACTCGAGTAAGGTGTGTCACGCCCCTCCCCGATGTCGTCTCTGTGGAATGGGACATATGACAGTGAACTGCGACCTTGACAGCAAGGACGACAAGTCACTGCGCAAATGCGTAGGATGCCAAGGCAAGCACGCCGCCAATTACAGGGGCTGTGAGGCCTATAAAGTTGAGAAGTGGCGATTTCTCCCTCAAGAAGCAAGGAAGAAATGCCAACAACAAAGTAGGGCATCTCTCCAGGCTCAGAGCCTGCCCCAGAAAAACTTCCGCCCCTCCCGCGCCCCATGGGCTTAATTAGGCGCAGACGCTGGACGACTGTGCAAAAGTGTCCGCAAGTCCGCACAGCTGCCCAGAACTTTGTACCTGGCTTCGTGCAAAATGTACCTGTCCCACAAGTAACATGTACAATGCATTCTATGCAGAGCAGGGATTTTCCGAGGTGGAATTTCCTGCCCTAGCGAACCCGCACAGGCCGAGAGGACAACGCCCAGCACAAGCTGGAAATAAGGGGAAAATGACCCCAAAAACCGGCCAGAAAACAAGTAAAAAGCCCGTCAGTGCTCGCCTCGAGCAAGCGCAGCAGACTGCTAAGCAAGCTGCCCCCACCCCGCCCCAGGCACCACGCCAGGATAGGCTGGTGCGCCCCTCCAATCAGGAGCGACCTGCCCAAGCCGAGGCTATAAAGACTCCAGAAATGGCCCAGGATGCCATAATGGAAGTTACCCCCGTACAGAGCACTGCCTCTGTGACCCCCTCTGCCTTTGCCACAATAGAGCAGCAGTTCGCTCAAAGCCCTAAGGTTCAGCAGGACCCACAACTGGGGCAGCTGTGCACACAGCTGTTCCAGCTGCTTGCGATCTGGCTAGATCCAAACAGTGCACTAGAGGACAAGTGCAAGGCCACTATGGGCTTTGCATTGTCAGCCAGGAAAATGGGCCAAACCAATGCCACCCCTTAGGCAGGATAATAGACCTGCAAGTAGGCCCCTCTCCATTGCCAAAATCTTATTCTGGAATGCAGCAGGCATCCGGGATAAGAAGCAGGAACTGATAAATTACTTGACTCGCCACCAGGTACAAATTGCGGCAATTAAAGAGACACATTTACGCCCACAACACCGTTTCTCTGTCCCAGGATACTCTTGCTTTAGGAGGGACAGAGAAAATAATGCAGGTGGCGGTGTTTTAATTCTAATTAAAAACACAATAAACTGCCATGCAGCAAAACAGCCTCAATTAAACACACTAGAAGTCATGGGTATTAATTTAAAACTCGGCGGCCAGCAAGTATCTCTCTATTCAATTTATTGTCCACCTGGCCGCACAATTATGCGCGCGGACTTAAATGAATAAACAAACATATCCCCCACTCTATTGGCTGTTGGCGACCTGAATGCAAAACACCCCACCTGGGGCTGCAGGGCACGAAGAGCCAATGGAAATACATTATTCAATCACCAAACTAGGCACAATTATTTTATTCATGCGCCTGATGAACCAACATTCGAGCCTACACAAATAAATAACCAACCAGATATATTAGATTTTGCAATATGTAAGGGCCTTCATATGACCTTTACATTAGAAGTAATACACGTATTGGCCTCGGACCATTACCCCGTCCACTTAAATTTTGACCATCTGGAAACTGACGAAAGGCCAATTAGAAAAATTAAAGACTATAAATACGCGAATTGGGAAGCCTTTAAATTGTACCTGGACGAGGAAATTAATATACCAGAACCTGTTAGCACCCCCGGCGAATTAGACTCTGCGATTGACCATAATATCACAGAGCTAATTCAAACAGGTATGAGCCAATTTGTCCCTGAAAAGACCCCAAAGCCCCATAGTGATTCGCTGCCAGCCTATATTAGGCAGCTAATCACTCAGAAAAATCACTTGCACAGGCGCTACTCGCGAGGTAGGACACGCCAACACAGAACACAAATAAATGCACTTAGAGAGCAAATTAACTTAGAAACTACCCACTGGCAAATAGATCAGTGGAATAATAAATTATCCCGCCTCGCAACTAAAGACAACAGTCTATGGCACTTAACTAAAGCTCTTACAAATAAGCGCAATTCAATCCCGCCTCTTCAAGGCATAACAGGTACTGCATATGACCCTGCAGCTGAGGCTGTAGCTAATCATTTAGACACGGTTTTTATACCGAACATTCAACCCTGCGACCCAGCACATGTGGCTCGCATATATAGGGACCTTCGAGTGCGACTTCGCCAGCCTTCAGCTGACGAACCTGAATTTACGCATGCCGACGAGGTAAAACGTATAATTAAATGTATGAAGCCCCACAAAGCACCTGGGTTCGATACCCTACAAGCTATAGTGATAAAACAACTGCCACAGTCTACACTAGAGGCTCTGGCTAAGTGTATAAATGAAAGTATGACATTTGCGCACTTCCCCACGCCCTGGAAACGTGCCAATGTTATTGTTTTTCCTAAGCCTGGCAAGGATCAGACCTTGCCACAAAATTACCGCCCCATGAGCCTATTAAGTACTCTCTCAAAAGTGCATGAATGTGTTCTGCTGCGCCGCCTCGATGTTCACATTCAAAACGCGAATATTTTTCCTAACGAGCAATTTGGCTTTAGAAAAAAGCATTCCACTGTTCAACAGTTAGTCAGACTAACTGAACACATAACTACAACTTTTAATTGGCGACAATATTCAGTAGCAGTCTTTCTTGATGTAGAGAAAGCATTTGCCAGGGTGTTTCATGCTGGACTACTTTTTAAAATGTACGAGAAAAATTTCCCCGGTTGTTATATTAAACTCATTGCCTCTTACTTAGATAGGCGCTCCTTTGCCGTAACTATTGACGGAGCGACCTCAGAATTTAAAGAAATTAGAGCAGGAGTACCCCAAGGCAGCATTCTAGGCCCAGTACTTTACAGTTTATATACTAGCGATATTCCGCAGCCCCCTAATTGGAACATGAACCTAAGTGTATATGCCGACGGTACAGTAATATACACGCGATCTAGAAGTGCCGAGATCGCATCTCGGCGAGCCCAGGAAATGCTGAATGAGCTAGAATATTATTTCCGCCTGTGGCGAATTAAAATTTATGTAGGCAAATGCGAAGCTGTGGTCTACACACGCCGAAACATTCCTGCCAATCTTCCCCGCCTCACTCTATTTAACGAGGAAATACCATATAAAAACGAAGTGAAATATTTAGGCGTAATACTGGATAAAAGGCTGACATTGCGAAGTCATGTTGAGAGCAAGAGAAACCTTGCTTATGCTCGCATGTCGGCACTTTATTCAATGACCAATCGCAACTCTTCCCTTAAGCTGAAAAACGGACTATTAATTTATAATACAATGATCCGCCCCATTTTAACTTACGCAGCTCCAGCGTGGGCTTATTGCGCAAAATCGCACACTCGCACTTTGCAAGTGTTGCAAAATAAATGTCTAAGAATTGTGGCAGATGCACCTAGGTACACACCTATAAGATACTTGCATGCAGAGCTTAAACAAGAACTGCTGCAAGACGTTTTCTGTAAAATGGCAGAGCAATTTTACGCTACTAGCCATAATAATCAAAATCCTTTAATTGCAAGCCTTGGGGATTATGATCCTGAAGAAAATCTGTGTTATAAGCGACCAAAATCGCTTCTAGCGCCTAGGCATCCTTAGTTTTTCTCGGTCCGGAACCAGCAGGTGCTGTGATTGGCTGGAGTCCCGCCCACTCGCAGGGCCTCTACCCCGCGACTTCTCGCGGTTTTCTAAACACTCGCGAGGTCCGGAACATGAAATACACTGTCTCGCGACTCGCCCTAACGCCTGCGCAGCTAATAATTATAAATTAGCTGGTAATTTAGTTAATAGTAAGTCCCCATTATATTAAGAACGTATTTTTAAATCAGGTATTTAATTATAAGTCACCCACACACCTCCCCTCTAGGCCAGGTCTTGCACGGCCCGCTTTAGGAGCTTTCAGCCTGTGCTGCCGAGGGCTGACATCACCACCTGTCATGCTGCTTGGGCTCGTCTGGAAGACTTGAGCCCCAGTACCGGCCTGAGTATGAACGGAAGGAGCCGCACAAATACACAAAACAATTACAAGTTACACTTACAAGGGAAACCTGGGGTAACACGTAATATATTTCACTATATCAAGATGTTTTCCACGAAAACTACACTGCGAAGCACTATGTATTTCACAGCAAATGGCATAATATACACTGTACAGCCTATGGCTCACGTGGCAGCGCCACTGTTGAAATTACATTGCTATATTTATTCAATTAGGTAATTATTACTATACTGTACACTCACAATTTAACACATTTAAATTATAGAAATTGATAGCTGTAAGTTAGCTGTGGTGTTTTCTGTTGGTCCGGAACGGAGGAGACCTGTGATTGGCTGAAGCTGTAATTGGCCGGCAGGATCACTAACAGCCAATCAGAGGGCACCTGCTTGAACAGATATTTCTGTGCTAAGCACGAGTCCTCAAAACGTAATATTTTAGTTTTTTAACGTAATATTTTAGTCATTTTAACATATTACTTTAGTCGCTTATATATTTTAATTTAATGCTAGCTCATCAGGCTTGCATGTGAGCTAGTTAAGTGTATTAATTTATGTCTTTTTAAGTATGTTTCAGGTATCTACTGAAGATACGGGGGAACGAGGCGCCTTTAAAAACTCGTCCTCCACCAGGGTACTGTGCTCACCCACAGTGCCCCGGTTAAAACCAGCGCCCTCCTAAAAAAAAGAAAAGGAAAATAAAGAAATCAAATACAGTTCCCGCCCACCCCCCCAACCGAACTCTTACTTCACAATTCTACTAACAACCTGGACCTTCTTACTTTTCCAGTGCCATTTTTATTTTTAATGCATGTAACTGCTGAGTGGTTACACTCCTATTCTGCCGAGAGGGTTTTTACGGTACTATGCCGGTTTTTCCCTCTCTCTTCTTAGATTATGGCTTAGCTATAGGTACACTTAGGGAGGTAGACATGGCCCCAATTGCGGCCATGTCTGCCCAATCCCTCTCTGCTGCGATGCATGCCTCCTCTGCATGAAACTTCCCCTAGTAGGTGTATGGGGCTCAGCCCTGAGACGCACTTAGTCTTGCTACTTCCCCGGGCCTCACACATAACTTAGTAGTTAGGGTAGGTTAGGAAAAAAAAGTCTCCTCATCAGTCGCACTCGTGTTCCTGAACCCTGTGTGTCTATCTGATGACAGGAACAGATTCCAGTTCCCAAAACGTCGTTAATACTGACTGTTTGGCAAACTGCTGTGTTTTGTTTCGTCTCATCATTTGTGTCGTTTGTTGTTTTTTCTGTTTGCGTCTGACATCTTTGTATTTTGTTTAGTCTCATCGTTGTGTTGTTTGCTGTATTTGTATTTTGTTTCGTCTCATCGTTGTGTCGCATATGTCAACTTAGGTATTTTTATATTCTTGTTATTTCTTTTATTTTCTGTTTGTTCCTTGTTTTATCTGACCAGATTCCAGTTTTTGAATTTCATGTTGTGTACATATCCTGATGACTAAAGCATGCTCTGCTTATTTATGTTTCCGTGTATTATTTTTAGTTTTCTTTTGACAGTCATTTATTTCGCAATGGAGTATGTGCAGGGGCGTCATTTGGGGCTACAGGGGGGGTCAAATGCCCCCCCCCCCTGGATTTAGAATTTTATGTGTATAAATATATTTTTTGTATTTTTTAATGTAAATAATGCTAACTTAAGGACATAAAACTGAAGTTGTATTATTAAAGTATCTCATTTATACATGCTTAATTAATAAAAAAGATGCAACAAGGTCACTGTCACCAGAAAACAAAATCTTGCCCCCCCCCCCCTAGAAAAACCTGAAATGACGCCCCTGAGTATGTCCAAGTAAATAAATTCAGTCATGCACTCCCATTGCACAGGTCTTTCAAAGATCATATTAAATGAACTTTTGCTGGCCATGTTTTCCATCGTCAAAACAAAGGGGCGTGGTATGTGTTGGTTTAGGATAATTACGTTTATGTACCGATAATAACAGAAAAAGAATTCTTACGATGTGTTGTGTATGTGTATTTGATATATAAAGCATATTAATACCTCTGTATATAGTTTAATGTTTTAGGAGCGAAAACAAATCGTAAATACAGGATGAAACCAACTGGCGAAAATGTGTAGGTAGCGAGGTAACTGGCTCATAATCCAAATATATACATTTCAAAAATGTTAAAGTTAACATATGCGGGCATAAACTATATATATCATACATTTAGAGTTGTGTGCAATTATTATTATCTAAGTTTTGTATGTAGTAGGGCCCACACCGTATAAGACTTTATAAGTTAATGTTATGTTAATAGGACTACTGATAAATATAAATTATAAAACATCTAAATCCAAATAAGACTGCATTTATGTATACAAGTAAGAAATAAATACTATAATACATTCTCATTACTACAAGATCCATGCATACAGCATGTCATCAATATCAACAGTCAACAACCTTGATGCCCACCCTAACCGAATTGAGCCTCAAACTTATATCAATAAAAAGATATTCGCAGTTGGTCTGTCGCCATGTGGCGAGATCATCTGCCTCTTAGGGCTACCTTTCCCAAATCCCTCCTGAACCTTCCAACTCCTAACAGTTGCCAAATCATTCTGTAAAATATTCCTCTCACCGACCTCATAAGCATAGACTGTCAACCCAATTCGTTCTCTTCCACTTCACTTGAACCTTCACACTGATTTTTACTCTACACCATACCTTCCCTTAGTAAGGTAGCATTTTAATCCTCCCTTACCTCTACCCCTAGGAAAATTATGTACATCCTGATCAGGCTTTCAACTCTTCTTCTGTCCTTCAATGTACTCCATTCCATTTCCTTCAACATTACAGATGGCCTGTATAACCCTTTGACGTCGGCAGGGGGGTGGGGTTTGTTTGTGATGATGACAATGATGTTGAAAAGGGCGCCAGTTGCTCAATTACGATCACTCGATCAGAGACTCTAGACTCCCAGGGCGTGGTCGAGAGCCCAGGGGCTGACAGTGGTTAAAATACACGCCCCCTGCTTCCTCGTCGACTGGTTATCCTACACGATGCCGAGGTTGTAGGCCACCTCGGACGCCGTTAACGTAACTGAATATATACATAGATAGGTAACTGTACGGACAGGTTGTAACACATACTGATTCAACGGTACTCACAGTTATGACGTCAGGATTTTGAGATAGCTGCGGGTTTATGGTCTTGGAGCGGTTGTGTACTCAAATGGGTTATATTCCTTCGGACATATTGCATTCACCAGGGTGTAGGGCTGAGTAACACTGGGTCTAGCAATAGCACCACTAGGCCGTATCTCTAGGGACACTCGAGAAAACTCTTAGAATGAAGACGAGGTACAGCTGGTGCGAGGGGCGGTGCGACAGACGGTCTAAGGTAGGTGTGTGTGGTAGCACACATCACCTTCATACTCTCCATCGTACCGCTGCCTTCTTTACCTACTATTCGCCCATCCCTTTACCCTCTTTGCACCTTTGGTCATTCCCACACCTCAACTTCCATATATGTATACTTTTCTTTGGCAGCATATTCCAGCCTTGGCCATACCATACCATCATACAGAATACCTTTTCCTTCACCTCCCAATAATGAAATTCTACATGATTCAGTAATTGTTATGTTTTGTTAGTATTTGATTTATATTTGTTGTAAACTAAAAAGTTCGATACCTTATACCCTGTCTCATTTCAGCTACCCATAACATAATACAATTAATCTAAACTGCATAAATAAGACATTTGGTAGTTGTAATATGATAAATATTTTATTTTATTGCTGTAGTTAGTGTGTGCAGCCAAACTCTGCGACAGGCATCAAAATATGTTGTGGACAGCAGCAATTTATTGCATAATTCATGTCAGCGAGGGTACAAATGTTCTCTAGTGATACATTAATCAGGCCTAGTTGTAACGGACTCGACATTAACTCGACAAACAAATGCCACATCGATTAATAGTACAAAATATTTCTCACAATTCTCGTTAAACTACATTACAACATGCAAGAGCTGACAATGTTTTGTCTGTGTATAAAATGGCCGGCCAATTTCAAATAGGCTTCTCCTGAGAGCCTTGGAAATAGCTGTATCCGCCCCTCTATATTTACTATATATCTCATTGGGGGCATTGAAGCCAGTGGGTAGCCATGCCGAAAACTGCCCAGGCAAATACATGAAGTTGGAGAATTCGTGCTTTTGTTGCTTGGACATTTATACACGTGGTCATTGTAGACCATTACACTGTTTCCGCCATAAGAGCCAATGTATTGTACACAGAACCAATACACAACTTACTAAAACAGGATCGTATATTCGTGTGGGGACCACAACAGGAAGCATCATTCAAGCACCTAAAATCCCTATTACGCACAGCACCATTACTTCTACATTACGACACAAATAAAGAATGTCGGATTGGGGCAGATGCATCATCTTATGTCCTCGAACAACCAGACAACATTTGGCGACCAGTGGTCTATGCATCAAGGTCGCTTTCAATAGTAGAACAGAAATATTCTCAAATTGAGAAAGAAGCCCTAGCATGGACATGGGCATGCGACAGATTTTCTATGTATATTCTGGGGAGACATAATATTTTATGCACCGATCATCAACCACTAGTTTTGATATTAGGAAGGAAAAACATAGATGAACTACCTCCCAGATTACAGAGATACAGGATGAGATTGATGAGGTATTCGTACAAGATACTACATGTGGCAGGAAAACGGTACTACACACTTGATGCATTGTCCAGAGCACCGATTACATCCTCCGGCAGTCAGGAGGGCCTGTCAGTGGACGACGTTGAGCAGTTTGAGTCACAATTTATTGCTACTTTACCTGCATCGGATGCAAGAAAAGAGGAAGTGTGATAAGCTCAGTCTGCCGATTCGACCTGCCAATTACTAATGAAACTTGTTCGGTAGGAATGGCCTCGAAAGCCTACCGAAGTACCTACACATTGTCGAGCATACCGGGCAGTTCAAGGGGAACTATCTGTGATGGGAGGAATTTTAATGAAAGGGAATACCATAGTTATACTTGCAGCTTTGCGCCGGGAAATGCTAACACGGATCCATTTACGACATCTGGGAATAAAAAAATGCATAGCAAGAGCCAGGAGTGCAGTGTGGTGGCCCAGAACAATGAACGACATAAAATCGGGTATTGCCAAATGTATAACTTGCATCAAGGAACAGCCAAACTGACCGGAACCTTTGATTTCGTCACACTTACCACAAGTGCCTTGGGAAGTTGTTGGTACAGATTTGGCAGAGCGGAATGGGAAACACTATCTCATTCTGGTAGACTACTACTCGATATTTGAAATGCCAAATATCTCATCAGCAGATACAATCGCTAAATGTGAAGCTGCTTTCTCACGCCAAGGGATTCCACAAGAATTAAGGTCAGACAACGGGCCCCAGTATGCCTCTTAAGCTTTCAAAGACTTTGCTAAGGAGTATGGTTTTACTCAAGTTACTAGCAGTCCTCGATATCCACAGAGTAAAGGGGAAGAAGAAGTTGCAGTAAAGAATGTGAAAAACATCATCAAGCGGTCAGCTGATCCCAACTTGGAATTGTTGGAATACAGAAACACACCACTTACTGACCTTAAGTATAGTCCAACACAGCTGTTAATGGGGCGGTCACTCCGTGATACCCTACCAGTGTTACATAGGAATTTGTGTCAAAATACAGTATGTAGGGAAGAGTTTCAATCGATACATCAAAAGGCTAAACATCACCAGAAGAGCAATTTCGATAGGTACCTTAAAGTTCAAGAACACATCCCAATACAGGCTTGAGATACAGTGTGGATCACAGACTTACATAGATATGTTGAACTAAATACATAAATATTGAATAATTTCTACTTACTTGATTAACAATAACTTGAATAAAAATATTAAGCCTTGCACCTATTTTTTATTCATTACTTCATAGAGAACTACACTGCAGCAAACAAAAAATATGAGCCTTCTTTTGATTAACTTTAAAATATCATTTCTCTCTGGACTATCGATTTCAACACTTTCTTTTGATAATTTAAAGTTAACATTTTAGAAATGTTTTACTCAAGTCCCATTTCATTACACAGCATCTTCAGCCGAGTTCGGGGTAATGGTTTCGTCATGATATCTGCAACTTGACGTTCTGTGGGAATTTGTAGGATTCTAAGCTTTCCTTCTGTCACTTTTTCTCTGATGAAAAAATGTTTAGTTGCAATGTGTTTTGTCCTATGATGAAATTCAGGAATCTGGGCTAGTCTTACTGCAGCAGAATTGTCCACCTGAAGAACAGGAACGTCTTTATTGTTCAGAATTTCTTCAAATAATTTAGTTAACCAAATTATTTCTTTAGTTGCTTTATTTGCAGCAACAATCTCTGCTTCTGTGGTTGATGTAGTTACTATTGCTTGTCTCTGACTTAACCATGAAATCACTCCACCAGCATGAGTGATTACTACTCCTGTAGTTGATCGACCAGTTTTTGTGCAGCCTCCAAAATCTGCATCACTGAAACATTCTAGTGTTCCTTTTCTTTCATCGCACTTATAAATTATTCCAAGTTCTAGAGATCCTGAAATGTAACGAAAAACTCTTTTGACTCTGGTTACGTACTCTGCAGATGGGTTTTCAAGAGATCTTGATAAGAATCCCACGCTGTATGCCAGATCTGGTCTTGTACAAAGCATTAAGTACATTAATGCACCAACTGCTTGCCGATAAGGAAAATTTTTCTCTTTAACGCAATCTTTCCTTACTTCTGAAGGTTCCGAATGTTTTAACATTGGTGTAGATATTGGCTTGCAGTCAGAAAAATTAAAGCGTTCAAGAATCCTCTTTGCATAAGCTTTCTGGCTTAACTTTATACAGCCTTCTTCTTGTTTTATTTCTATGCCCAAGAAATAGTCTGCCTTCTTCGAAGTGATTTTAAATTCAGAATTCAATTCCTTGAGAAAT
>PNEQ01041192.1:0-11394 GCA_003012365.1 Medauroidea extradentata
CTTGAACCACACTTTCCCCTAGCCTCGTATGGCTATTCCAGGTTGGTGGCGTGATCCCCCCTGACGGGGATAGCACTGGGGTGCTAAAACAAGAGAGTTGTGTTTGCCGTCATATACTGGGAGTTTCCGTCAAGGGGGCACTTTCCTACCAATGGATGGTCGTTTTCTGGGTCCGAGGCACATATTGCGTCCACTCGACATCGCGGGGGCGGCGTCTAGGCGCCGCTACCTCGTCGCGCACGTGGGATGGTGCGTTCCAATATGCACAAGCCGCCAGGCTTGATGCGCACGACGGGCTCAGATCAGGGGAGGTCAGGGACGACCCGCGTCAAATGTATATCAGAGAGTATAAAATTGCTGGGAGACAAACTTAGAAATGATTCGCTCATGCACAGTGACATCATAAAAAGGCAGCTTACCGAATTCTTTAAATTCACGTAACTTGAAAACTACTTTAAAGATTTTGGTTTCCGAGGTCTCAATTTAAAGCACATAATTTTATTTTAAAAAAGTACTTGGCTGAATTGCTGTGAATGCAATAGTTTCTTATGTATGGTTGAAATACAATTTTTTAACTGTTCAATTTGAATTTATTGAAGAAAAAATATCCACAATTTATACTGTTGGAAGGAATATGCAGAAGACTGAAACACTTAAAATTAATACAGGCATAAATGCATTTCTTTCATTTTCTTGAACATTCTTCCAATCAATTCATCGTGAATGTTTATTTTCAGTATAGATTTGTTTAGACATACATGATTTATTCATGTTAATGCAATTGCTCTCGGTAAGAACATTTTTTTTCTTAGTATAGACTAAATTGATTTGCTTGTCAGTGTCATAAAAGATTTGTTTCCAATGACCTCATTACATTATAAAGTTACATTTAACATTTACTTGATGTAAGCAGATGGAATTCACATTGTGTTATCTCACTATTCATCTATTTTTGAGTAGTGGCCTTCACATTTACATAAAAGAGTGCACGGGAATCCGACTTTTACGCAGCGGCAGTGTGTACATCTATTCTTGCATTTACACGACACAAGTTTTTGGCAATGTTTGCTAATGTCTCAAAGTGTTGTCCAAATGGGAGTGAATGTGACGCCATCGTCTGTTTTCCATCCCAACTGACATGGATCAGCTGCAGGATTTCTAGTCAAGCAGTGTCTCCAAATACTGCATTGAAACATGGCCCGTTTTAGTGTTGCAATAGGGCATCTGCTGTAGGTGGAACATGTTTAATGTTTCTATTCATCTGAGTGAAGAGAATTCTACGAGCTTCATTTACATGCTCTGATACACTTGTAGTGTGGTTAAGTTAATCAATACAAACCGTTCTAGTGTAGAGAATGTGGCGCTGTCAAATGAAATTTGTGTAATTGACATATTTGAAAACTCTTGGAAAGCCACATCAACATCACGAAATGACATCCATGTTTTCCACGCAGTATTTTTCCAATACCAGAAAATGATGACACAGTGTCGCATCCAGTAAATGTGTGGAAGAATGGGATCAATTTGGATATACCACTAGGAAGTTTGTAAAAGAATTCATGGGTGGACAAATACTGCAAGTTCTTTCCAGTTCCATACTAAATCCACAGTTCTTCAACATCTGCAAGACGTGGAAATGTAAATAAAGCTATTGTAATCACATCAGAATCAACAGTTTTAGTAATAATTTTTTGAAACCCATGCATAGCAGCATGCGAAGCATGCAAAAGAAGCCGAGCATCTGCTTCCTCGTGCGATGATGGTGAAATCAATGCCACATTTTCTTCTCCAGCAAACGATAACACTTCACCTTTGAAAGTACATACTACTTTTTTGCCAGTTATTCCTGTCGCAATCAGATTAGCTGCCAACATATCAAACAAGTTTTCTTTATTTTTATCTTCTGATAAAAACTGTTTAAAGTTTTCAATCCAGGTTTGACTACAATCCTTTCACCACATACTCTAGATTGGCGAGTTTGTGACTTCAAACTTCCGTCAAAGTAGGTACTGGTCAAATACAATATCCACCCTGTTAACTGTTTGTAATCTCATTTTTATGTATGGTATCACCACACAGTTGCCGTACTGCTGAAAGGTGGTATTGGCTTCAGGTGTCAACATATGCACAAGAGCTGCACCATCAATGATTAGGGCAGTTGAAGCAGACACGAGGACCGGCGCAGTAACTTTCCTTGATAAAGAACAGGTTTTTTGAACGCTGGATACAATGGCTGCTTTATTTGCAGGCAGCCATAGATCACCAAACTCAGAAATTGACGGCGGGTGTACATTGTTTTCATGAGAGAAGAAATCGTTCACATCCCCTTGTCTTACTTGACTTACAACATAAAGGCGACTAAAGACATTAGAATTCTTTTTCAAATACCCCATATTTTGCTTGTCTGTGCATTTGATGGGAGCTGTTTTCTTTCTAAATAACTGGGAGTTGTTCAGTTTGATTACATCATTAATAGAAATGCTTACCATAACCAAACGATCATTCACGTAAGTGGAGTATTGATTTTCACCTATGATACCAGCTTCTAATACAGACTTTACAGCTACTTCGCTCATTATTACTTTACTACTGTTGCAGTAGTAAGATTTTTCTCTTCGAATGGGTTACCATGCTCTCGATAAACTTTATCTAAAACATTAACATTTTTCTGGAAGCAAGCTTCATATGATTTGTTATCTTCGTGGTGATTACCATAATTAGGAATAACATTTTGCTTCAGGTTGTTGATTTCTTCAAACTCATAGGCCATGTGTGCAGTTTCAGGACCAGCAGTCATCCATGTCAGTAATGCATCTTTGTTGTTAAGAAGAGATAGCCTTGTGCTATCAAGTTTTACAAGTTTTTTATTTTGTTCATGGATCTGATCATGAGCAACACATAAGAATTTCCTTTTTGTTTTGTTACTTACAAAGTTTCCTTTCAAAAATTCATTTTACACTGTGGGATGAAGTTCTGGTAATTTCCACAAACTGTGCACAAAAACTGGCAACCACCTTGCATAGTTCACATGGTCGAGTGCAAACATCCATGGACATATATTTTCAAGTACTGAGAGAAAATCTTCGAAGTTCCCTTGACGAATGCTTCGTACAAAAAGAAGGAGGAGACCTTCTAAGTGTATAGTAGTCATCCAGTATTTGAATTGAACACTTTCCTGTTACAATCTGTTGCACCACTCAGTGAGGCCTTCTGATGTCTTGTCTTTGTTATTGCCATATGCTTCCTACAAAAGGATATTAAGCGATGCATAACTTACTTCATGAGCATATCGGCTTCTTTTCACATGAGATGATCTAAGGAGGCCATCAGCTCTTCCTAGGGTTGTAACACCTGACTCTACGAGATTTTCCATCCAACCAGAGCCTTTCAACCATGAACCAATCATAGAAATTATTGTCATTTCAATGTGTAAACCTCCTAACATCAAACATATTTGATTTTCTCCGTACAACTCAGGATATCTCCAATGAAGTTGTTTCGCAATTGCGTATACTGGTTGATCAGCTGTTATAACTGAGGTTTGTTCAGAGCTAATAGACTAATAGTTCAGTTACAAAAATTTTAATTGAATGGCGTACCATAGCTGGAGAATTGATATTCTCTATAAAAGTGGAAGCAAAATTAATGTACTCTTAGATTGTTTTAGTCCAGCTATTTCTTTCTTACGAGAGTAAAATGTTGCCCATGGAATAACGTATCCCTCATCGTAACTTCTCACTTGCTCTGACCAGTCTTTTGTTTCTTCAGCTGCATATAAAGATGAATTACCACGTGTGTCCATGTCATTTACCATGGACAATGGCTTTTCAGTTTTACAGTTTGATGTTGGTGTAAGTGTGGTGTACCATTTTGGTAGACAGGTTTTGGTACTATTAACACTGATATTTAAAGTCGATACTTCGTTGCTTCTGGTGTCATCTGAACAATACTGTATCAGTGAGAAACTTGTGCTGTGAAATGAGTTTACAGATGTATTAGATGATGTGTTATGGTCTGCATTGTCGATGGCTGCACATGTAAATACATTGTGCATTGCATTAGGCGGCAAAACAGCATTACCTTTCTGATTGTAATACTCTCATACAGCACCAGAAACAATTTTTTTCGACCTGTTGGACTCTTTTATGTTATACACTCAGTCCAAGGTAATATATTTTGTTGAGTGGCTGTGCATATGCAAGTATATTTGGTCCAATTCCAAGTGTAGATTTTATATCAGCTGTGGTGCATGTTGATCTTGTGAATACTGTGCTGGTGCTAGCTTCTTGTCTCTCACCTGTAGAATATACATGTGGCAGTTGTTCTGGGCATGTATCTTCAAGCCATGGCTTTTTCTTCAGTCGTTCAATTTTCTGAATATTATATTTGGTTCTATAATTTTTGTGGTATTTCGACCTATTATTGATAAGAGTCAGGTAAAGATTGTCAGACTGTAAGTGTAATGGAAGAGATTTGTACTCACCAAATTTGATCAAATTTTCACTAAGTGATTGATATCGAATTTCTGTTGGTACTATTAGAGACAGCTTGTTATCAGTTTGGCAAAGAATACACTTTTCTCACACTTTCACTGGTTTGATCGTAGTTGCATCCAACGAGAATAACATACATCTACGGTTTGTAGCCATGTTCGTTCAAGTTAACTATATCTGAAACACATAACATATGACGCAGTTTCCGGTGAGAGTGAGGTAGGAACGGAGCTGCATTGGAATGTTCTGGGAGCCATCCGGTTAAGCGTGTAGCCGGGAACACGAGGCTCGATGGGTCGTGGTCTGTTCGTGCCAGCGTGCCCATCTCTCACCTGGCGAGTCGAAAACAGCTGCGTATCGGGGACTGTAGGGAGGACCTGGAGAAAACTGCACCTTACATGGACACTTATGGGGTGGTCCACACCCCCATACCCTAGGGCTTTAAGCGAGCCAGCTCCAAATGGCAAAACAAAGTAGAACACTGGGACGTATAGTTGCACATGCGCATTATGTAATTCTCGCTGGACGAATCAGAGTCCCTAAGCACGCCACATCTCTCTCGTTCTGTCCATCGCGGTCGCTGCTTCCTGACTGCCTTCTTCATGCGCCGGTAGAGGGAGGGGGCAGCGAAGCCACGTGTCCTGCACTGGCAGATGGACGCATGGCGGCCGGGATGGCAGGTGTTGAATGTCTGTGTCAATTTCACACACGCTCTGCCACAATCACTTATCCGCCACACACACTCAATCACCGCACATCTGCCGTTAACAACCAGCGCACACCTGTCACCAACATACTTGGTGAACACCTGCCATGACCAGGCATAACTCCGCCTGGCCTGTGGCCTGGTACGACCACATACGCCCCCCTCCTGAAGACGACTTGTCACGGCAGGTGTGTGCATTCGCTATGTACTTTGCTGCCGGTGTCACCCCCGACGACTGAACACTAGGGTCTGCTGTGGGTCGAAGTCTCCGGCGTCATCTCCTGAGTCGTCGGGTGGTGCACAGCAGGTCTGCTGATTCTGTTGTGGGCAAGGTCATAAGTTGTAGGGCTCCCTTCGGTGTCGGTTGGTATGGGTCGAGGGAGTAGACACTGGGGTGCCAGCCGTCGGTAACACCATTGTGTCCTGGGATGTTGTGGTCTCTACATCCTGACGTTCTGCCACTGACGTCTGTACCGTAGGCGCCGATGATTGAGGACCACCAGCCACGCCCCACTCCGGAAAGCAGCGAAAACAAGGACGAAACCAGGCAGGTGCTCGGCGTCTGCATTTCCATTCGTTCCTCGGTTCGGGGTTGACCCCTTCCTCCTGCTGGCCATTTTTGTTAGGTTCGGACGAGTGTAACTGGGGTTGCCTGCTGCATCGGCGTCGTGGTTGGCATCGAGGCGACTCTTCTGACTGGATTTGTTTGTATGGACATACTCCATTGCGAAATAAATGACTGTCACAAGAAAACTAAAAGTAAAAATAAGACAAGAAAACATAAAAAGCAGAGTATGCTTTAGTCATCAGGATACATACACAACATGAAGTTCCAAAACTGGAATATGGTCAGATAAAACAAGGAAACAAACAGAAAATAAAAGAAATAACAAAAATATAAAAAACCTAAGTTGACATGCGACACAGCGATGAGACAGAACAAAAACACAAACAGAATTACAGCAAACGACACAACGATGAGACTAAGCAAAAACTACTGTGTTTTTATTTCGTCTCATCGTTTATGTTGTTTGTTGTTTTTTTCTGTTCGTGTCCGACATCTTTGTGTTTTGTTTAGTCTCATCGTTGTGTTGTTTGCTGTAATTCTGTTTGTGTTTTTGTTCTGTCTCATCATTGTGTCGCATGTCAACTTAGGTTTTTTATATTTTTGTTATTTCTTTTATTTTCTGTTTGTTTCCTTGTTTTATCTTACCATATTCCAGTTTTGGAATTTCATGTTGTGTATGTATCCTGATGACTAAAGCATACTCTGCTTTTTATGTTTTCTTGTCTTATTTTTACCTTTAGTTTTCTTGTGACAGTCATTTATTTCGCAATGGAGTATGTCCATACAAACAAATCCAGTCATGAACTCCCATTGCATAGTTCTTTCAAAGCGACTCTTCTGGTTTTTCTATGTGTATGGTAAAAGTCGTACTCTCCAGTGGCACATCCAATTCCCACACTACCCGGGCGATAGGTTGGAGTCTCGGCTCATCCTCATCAGGCATGGTCACTATTGTTTTGGCTTCTTGCGGCGGTGTTATGACACCAGGCATCAACGGGAGAAGTAACGCCTGTCCTGGAGTCTTGTCACATATGCTTTGCGAGTGTTTGTCACTATCCTCTTGGAATGATGTCTCAGTTTGTGGGTGTAAGGTGTCCTCCAGTGGAGCCTTTGTCGCACCGTCTGTATCTGTCTCCTCGTCAGCCTGCATGATAGGAACCACTCTTAGTTCGTCTCGATGGATCTTTCGGAGGCGCCTGTCCCCATCTCGGAAAAAGGTAGACGTGTTGTCCTAGGCGTTTTCGCACTGTGTTTGGTCCTGTCCAGCGAGGTGCTAGTCCCGCACAGAAGTTTTGTGTGCCGGCCGACAATGGATGAATCCGAGCGTATACCAATGTCCCTACCTCCAGGGGTGCAGGCGGGTTTTCCGACACTGGCAGAATTTTTCGCACACATCCTCTTGGTGTTGGCGGGCCGCAGTGAGTTCGGCTTCTCGGTGCTCGCCCCAGTCCTCTGCATTCTGACAGACCTCTGGCCTGGGTTCTCCTGGAAGCAGTAGGTTACGCCCCTGCATGAGGGTTGCCGGTGCCTGCCCTGTGGCGGCCTTCACCCGGCATCTGATGCAGAACAGAGCCTCGTCCAGATGCTGGTCCCATTGTGAGTGATCTTCTCCAACACACAAGCAGAGTTGGACCTTCAGTTCCTGGTTCCCCCTATCTGTTGTATTAGCACAAGGGTGGTATACCGGTGTCATATGGTGCTCCAGTTGTAGTTCGCGGCACCAACTCCTCCGCTGCCTACTGAGAAACTGTGAACCATTGTCCGTTAGTAGTGTTCGGGGGTACCCCCATCGTGCAAAAAATTCCTTCTGTAGCACTTTTGTAATTGTCGGACTACGGGTGTTTAGTACTTGATACGCCTCCACCCAGCGAGAGAACATGTCAGTTACCACTAATATGAAATTATATCCCTTGGTGGTGCGTGGATACAATTCCATCAGGTCCAATGCTACAACTTTGAAGGGAGTAGTGGTAAGGGGGGATTGTTGTTCTGTCCCATCTGCTCTCCGTGCCTTTTTTCACTGGCAGTCCTGGCAGCCTCGTACATAATTCCACACATCCACTATGAGTCCAGGCCAGTGAAAATACTGCATTACATTCCGCACTGTCTGATCTACCCTGGGATGCCCTGGTAGTGTATCACTGTGCGAAGTTCAAGGCTATCTCTCTCGCCTCGGGGGCCACAAACACTTTCCATGCAATCTCCACACCTGGAGGTCTCATTTCTAGCACTTGATCCCTTACTCATTAACCTCGGCGCACTTGGCTATTAAGCACAAAGCAGTAGGAGATGTTTTTTGTATGTAAAGGATGCGATTATTCACAGCAGACCAGGTAGTCGGTCTGAACGAATGCGTGACTACCGGCAGTGAGGCATGTTCCTTTGTTTCGACTTCCCTCTGCTGAGTTTAGGGACACTCAGAATGAAACGTCACTGACACGTCGTGGTCGTCCATGATGGTTTGAGCCAGGTTTGGATCCCATGACAAATGATTGGGGAGTTATTTGTCAATTTCGCTGGCATGCTCAATCGTAAAATCAAGCGACTGTAGTAACAGTGCCCAGCCGATGAGTTTACCCTCCTTCCCTGCATTGTGTCCAGACACGTCAGACACTTGTCCGTCCATAACGTGAACTGTCATCCTTCTAGGTGAGGGCGGTACTTACGAAGAGCCCAAACTACCGCCAGGCACTCTCGCTCGTTGCTGTGATAGCGACGTTCTGCTTCTCCGAACTTGGCACTGCTGTAGTTGATAATGAGTCGTGACCCATCATCAGCTATTTGGCATAGGACGGCGCCAGCACCTTTAATGCTGGCATCGGTCTGGACATATAGGCGCTTCTCAAGGTTGATGCGAGACAAAGCATGACAATGGGTGAACTGCAATTTCAACTCTTCAAATGCCTTCTGGGCACGTTTGTTCCAGGGATATTTTCTTTTTACAGACAATAAGTCAGTGAGAGGGGTGGCGATTGTAGCGAATAGCGGTATGTAGTTCCTCAAACAGTTTGTTAACCCAATGAACCGTTGCATTTGTTTCCTGGTTGTTGGAAATGTGCTGTTGGCAATTTTGTCTAGGTGTTCTGGATGGGCGTATTTACCATCCGGCCGGATCACATGCCCCAGGAAGTCGACGGAGGTTCTACCGATATGGCACTTCTGGGGAGAGATTACAAGTTGGTGCACTGCCAGTCGTTCTAACACTAAACTCAGATGTCGTACATGGTCCTCCCATGTCCGGAACCAGACGATGATGTAGTCGAGGTACGCTGCGACAAACTCCCCGATGTACCCCTCCAGCACCTGCGTCATCCTGTACTGGAAGGTTGAGGGAAGCCACTTCAGCCCGAAAGGCATCATCCGAAACTGTAAGTGGCGTCCATCTGGCATCGTAAAGTCAGTCTTCTCACTGTCTTCTGGATGTATTGGTACTTGCCAATAACCTGACTTTCAGTCTGACGTCGAGAACACTCGGCCATCACCCAGTCCTGCCACGGCCTCATCAACACTGATCCGTGGTAGAGGGGCACTCTCTGTCACCAGGTTCAGTGGACGGAAATCCGCACAAAAGCGCAGTGTCCCATCCTTCTTCAGCACGAGTACAATGCGGGCATTATATCGACTGTTGGACGGTTCGATTACACCCTCCTCTAGCATCTCGGCGACTTGCTCCCGGATGAGCCGTTGTTCATGCATCCCGTAGCCTCTGGGACCAGTGTAGACTGGGTCAGGGTTAGGTGTCAGTATGGGGTGCTCAGCTGTTACGGTTGTCTAAAGTAAGTCAGAGAAAGTGAAGACATCTTTCTGTTCATTCAAGAGAGCTTGTATCGCTGTCCTGTATTCGGCTGGGACCTCGTTGTCCAGGTCGCCCAGGTGAATTGGGTGTTGGTTGGTATTCGGCTGCCAGTCGACAGCATACACTGTTCGTCGTTCCCCGGCTTCCACGTGTGTCCTCTTCGCCACGACCTCTATCACTGCTTCTTGTTGCTGCAGCCATGGTTGCCCCAGCACTATGGGCTCTCGTAGGCCGTCCACGACCAAGGCTTCGACGTGAGACGTGTGGTCGCATATCCTAATCGTCAGGTCGGTTACGCCCTGTGTAGCACTGTGCTTCCCTCTGGTGGCCAGTTGTAGCATGCAGGGTCCACATCGGATCTGTGACGGATTAACGAGTGTGGATACGACGAACATATGGCTAGCGGCAGTATCAACTAATGCAGCAGCGGGTTGGTTGTTGACTTCTATCGGGATGCAGAGTAACTGATCCTCCTCGATGGTTAATTGTCCCAAAAATGGCTCTGAGTCGGTGTTGATCGTGGTCAGGTGTGTCTGGCGATTGACAGCAGGGAGGTCAGCATCTGGCCTGCCTCCCCGATTTAGGCATTTCCCGACGGCGGACATGTGGCATTCCTAACAGTGCAGTCCCTATGCCAGTGAAATGTGTACACTGGGCAGGTGTGGCACAATGGCGGTCGAATGTCCTTTCGCGAGAGTTGTGGGGCGGACACAAGGTCGACCGACAGTGGCGCCTCAATCGCTAGTTGTTGTCTTCGGCCCATTGGTGTGCCACTATCGTGTATATTTCTGGTGATGGGGCACTCCTCGTCTGCCTATCCTTGTGTCTGTAATGGACGTCCCCTCAGCTGGTGGACGGCCCTGTTGGCGACAATTGCTAGACGAACGTATCCCTCCACACTTTCAACATTCACTTCTGCCAAAAATGGTTAGAGTTCCAGTCGCAGACGCGGGGTTATGCTGCTTAGTGCATCCACCGGCCACGTGGTTGTATAGATGCCCCGGAACAGCTGGATTTTCGTGGCTATGAACCTCTCTGTCGACTCTGTGTCCTTTTGTCATTCACTATAAAATCGCACTTGACAGTCTTCTATAGCTTCCGCGGATCCGAACCGATACCGTAGGCCATTCGCGAATTCATCCAATGTCATTGTTGCATGTTCCCATATTCTCAACCAGTCCTTTGCGGCACAATGCAAGTTGCTAATCGCACGATCAACCCACTCCTTGTACACTACGCTGTAACGTAAACACTGTGTTTTGCACTGCTGCAGAAACTGGTCCACGTCCTCATGTATGTGTCAAGAGAACTCGGGATGTTTCATTATGTCCCCACTCTCTTGGCGGCTGATCGCGATAGCTCGACGCGCAGTCGTTGAGGTGCTGTGGGAGGGGTGATAGGGGGGTAGGTTTGTAACTTGTGACATATGACCTTGAAGCAGAGGAGGGGGCTTTGATGACACAAAAGTTGCGTAAGCGAACACGCCCTCACCGAACATGACAAGTTCCGTGGTGTGCGAACATCTACAGTGGCGTCTTGTTCGACATGTCACACAAGTGGCCATCTCCTTCCCTTGTTTGTCACAAGTTGGTGAGTCACATACTTCGGCGTGCTTTGACGGGCTGTGGTCGATAAGCTTCTCCACTTTCATGCTCGGGTTTTCCCTTCTGGTTCTGCATGGTACATGTGCAACACTGTTGCAGTACTTCTCCAAAAAGTAAATCAGGGAAGGCTGGTAATCCACACCTAACACACTCCGTGCTGCTCATTGTGTGCGATGGTTTGATTTGTTTCTAGATCTAGCTCCGTGTATTGTTTCCTGCTGTTGCTG
>PNEQ01041192.1:11494-22264 GCA_003012365.1 Medauroidea extradentata
GTGAACTGACGTCTTCCAGTCATTCTCTGTGTAGGTTGTACTTCGATTTACACTGCGCTATTCATGCCAAAGCGTTGGGCGCCATGAAGCTGTGTCCGGTGAGAGTGAGGTAGGAACGGAGCTGCATTGGAATGTTCTGGACGCCACCCGGTTAAGCATGTAGCCGGGAACACGAGGCTCGATGGGTCGTGGTCTGTTCGTGCCGGTGTGCCCCTCTCTCACCTGGCGAGTCGAAAACAGCTGCGTATCGGGGACAGTAGGGAGGACCCGGAGAAAACTACACCTTACATGAACACTTATGGTGCGATCCACACTCCCATATCCTAGGGTCTTAAGCGAGCCAGCTCCAAATGGCAAAACAAAGTAGAACACTGGGAAGTATAGTTGCACATGCATGTTATGTAATTCTCGCTGGACGAATCAGAGTCCCTAAGCACACCACGTCTCTCTCATTCCATCCGTCGCGGTCGCTGCTTACAGACTGCCTTCTTCATGCGCCGGTAGAGGGAGGGGGCAGTGAAGCCACGTATCTTGCACTGGCAGATGGACGCGCGGTGGCCGGGATGGCAGGTGTCGCACTTTGGTGTCAAGTTCACACACGCTCTGCCACCGTCACTGATCCGCCACACACACACTCAAGTACCGCACATCTGCCTTTAACAACCAGCGCACACCTGCCAACACACTCGGTGAACACCTGTCGCGACCAGGCGTCACTCCACCTGGCCTGTGGCCTGGTACAACGACACATAGAAACACAACTGTCGAAACATTGTAATAGTGCATAATTTATGCAATTTTATCATTAAGTTTTAATATAGGTTCTGCACTGCATCTGGTAAACTTTGAGGTAATTACACAAAAAATATTAACAAAAAATTATGTTTCTATGAATAAAACAAAAAATATTACATTTACAGCAAATTGTGCCATATTCTTTATTTGAGAAAAAACAATGAGCTTTAAAAAGAGACCTCGTTCACCAAAATCCGTCCAATACTTTTCGAGATACGTAATTTTTAAGAATCTGATAGACTGCCATTTTGATGACGTCACTGCATGTGACAATGCTTTGTAAGATTACCTCCCGGCAGTTATACAATCGTTGATACATATTTAGGCTACCCTCAAAGTTTGGTGATGGTATCCGGCAGTGAAATATTTTGAGAGTATGTGATGCTTGCTCAATGCACTAGTGGAGGAGAACGGTATACAGTCAGTGATGGTTAGGAAGGTGAGTGAGTGGACTGCACTGCAGGAGGAGTTTGTGACTGTGAGAGGGTTTGGAAAGTTTAGGAAGGGACTGGAGGATTGGTGCTGCGGGGATGTGAAAGAATCTGCTCGCCACTGAGCATAATCTCAATTGCGAGTGTAAAAACTTACTATATAATTTTATTCACGCCAACTTCGTGCTAACTAAATACACCAATCTCCAGTGTTTTGTTGCAAAAATGCTCCTATATAAGTAGTGATGGAATTATGTATCAATGTGGGCAATATTTCTTGCCACTGGTCTACTTATGGTGTTGACAAAGTTGTTTAGAAGATCATCAATTTTATGTGTATTATTTGGTCGGTGGGGGATAAAAATGGTAATATTATATTGATCGAGAAGTCCTAACTGTTTTCTCTTATCAAAAATTTTACATTTCTGGTCAGTTAGTGGGTAGATGATTTGCTACTCTAGTTTCATACGACACTGCTACGACAAGCCAAGGCTCATTCAGAAGAGGCTGCGACAACACTTTACATATAACCTACAAGTTGCACATATAAAACTTTAAGTTTCTTGTAAAATTACATAAGTTACGAAAACATTTTTTTATAAAATTACTTAGTGTCCAATATGGTTCTAAAGCTTACGGGGAAAAAATTTACAGAAAAATTGGGAAACTCCTTTGATAGGAAAATAGTGAAAAATTACAAAAATAAAAAAAAATGCAATAACAATTTATCACATACAATTTTTGGAATGACAAATTTTGATGGTAAATGCATTTACATTTGGTGTCTATCTGCTAATACTCATATTACCACAAAAAAAAATAATTACTGCATGCAACAATAGGTTTCAGAAGGAACACAAACATTGGTAGGCCTACAATAAAATAATCAGTTGCACTCATTAACCAAAAATAGTTAATATAATAATAAGTTTTTACACTCACAATTAGGCTAATGCCCAGTGTCGAGCAGACTCCTTCCCATTCCCACTGCAGCAATCCTCTACTCCCTACCTAAACCTTCCAACCCCCCTCAGTCGCCTACCACTCGTGCAGTGCATCCCAATCCCTCACCATCCTCACCAGCATTTACTGTCTACCCCTCTCCTTTCTCCACCACACCTTCTGAATATTTTCACTATTGTTTCCTCATCTCTTAAAATTTCTTTTATTTTTTCAATTATTCCATGCCCCATTTACACCCAGTACTAACTTACTTAGTATGCAGGCCAAACCGCCCTATTCCCCCTCCCTGTTCTTCACCTTTTACAGCCAGACCAGTCTCTCCATTCTCCTCCTACCCCTCAACAGTTTCCATTCCAATTCCTTAATTAATGCGCTAGGCCTAAAGTTTCTTTCCTTCTTACCTTTAAGTTGTCATACACAACTTAAAATCACTGCCAGTAAAAAATAAGGAAATAACTTTATAATTAAAGTTTACAATAATAACATACTAAGATAATTGTTATTGACCTTGCATGCACCCCTGCTTCTCACTCTTAGCTTTCACATAAATTATCTGCTTAGAAAAACAAAATAAGTGTTAGCAGTGGGGTAGCTAGTTTTCTCAGACATATAATTGAGTCGTGAAATTTGACACTGATTGTTGTCTGCCAGCGTGTGTGTTCAATTATGAGAGGGAGAGAGGAAGTGTCTGTGTGTTAGTGGTTATGTTATTGCACTAGTCACTTCACATTAAAAAATGTTTTGTTCGTAGGCCTACCTTATTCCTTAATAAGTGATTTCCCACACATTAAAATCTTGTTTATCAATATTTTCGCCATGTAGGCCTAATGTGTTACCGTTATTTGACCAAAAATCTTCATGAATTTCCAGATTGATGGTACACATTAAGTAAACATAAAAAAATCATGGCGAATGGTAGCCTATACCAATCACAGATTAAATATACATGTGTTATTTTCTTTAATATCACGAAACATATAGGGCCGGTCTTACCATTCTCTGAGTTAACCTGCAGGTAACTACCGATAAGTTAAACTTACCTGGCACTTTATCTAAAGTCTCGTCTTACCACTTGATTTATACCTCTGTGTAACTACCCAAAGGTTAGCTAGAAATGTAGTTAGGTTGCACAGTCTGTGTGGTTGTGTATAAGTTCTTCAGTAGCCGCCGTCGTGGACGGTTCTGGTTTTTGGATCCTGTGTCGGGAATTAGGCACATTACGTGTTTGTGATGTCGTGAAGTTTCTGGAGTTTGATAGTGTTTTCGTTGATTGATATTGGTTCTATTTATTGACTCGTTTCGTGTATATTGATTGGAGTTATTGGCCGTGGGCGAAAGCCAGAGGCCACTTTTCACGTAAAAAAAAAATGTGTGGTTGTGTCGTGGCTGCTGATTGGTCTGTTGGATCTGTGAATATTTATTTTCTGGATATTACATGTACGACCGACTGCCACATAGAAATAATAAATAAAAACAACTTGGTGCTAAGTTTAATATTTGAGGTTAGGCTTACAAGTATTTACTTTCGCGTTTTACGAGTGTTTTGCGATTAGTGTTAAATCTTAAATGTTATTTCGAAGTAATAGCTAAATAATTTAAATATTAACGTATTAAATAGCGAAACTGTTTCGCTAGTACCTGTTTCAGTAACTGTCGAGAACATTGCAAAATACAGTTTCCTTGTTTATAATAATACTAATAATAATAATACAATAAACGACGACATCAACAAGGTGAAATTGTACAATGATCAGGTGTCAAGCTGTAATGTTCTCCTTATAACCCAACCCTTCTAACCCATCCCTTACTTACACCATTATTCCCCCTCCCCTTTCTTCCCTATCACTTCTAAATATTATGAATTTATCCTGCTTACATTCCCTGTCCAGCACCTCCCTGCATAACCACATCTCCACTTCTACATCTGCTCTGTACCTTTCAAACTTACCCAGAAAACTTGGTTTTAGGGTTAGGGTAATTTTAATAAATCCAGTTTTACTTACTTGTTTCATTTCCACTTACCACATTGCATGAGCCTTATTTAAGAGTGATTTGGTTGGGATTCCCTTTATTTCATAAGATTGGAGGACTACACATTTAGTTTAAAGTCTTTCATGAGACTAATAATTCAGTGTAATTAACTGTTGATAAATATTTGCTGTCTACATAAATCACACCTACCTTGGTTAACATTGAAATTGCAATTTATGTAGGCACAGCCTAGTCAAATTTATGGTAAAGTCCTTGTACGACTGTCATGTGTATGCACAACACACAAGTAAGCCTACTGAATTATTTATAAATTGTGTATGACGATTTCATTATGAATCGCTAAACGAAAGCCATTACTCATATATAGGCCTACCTTATTACACGAGTTACAAAACTTATGTGGAATTCGGGAAGCAATTACGTAAATTACATCCAGTACGGCCGTGGTTGCAACAAATTGTGTAGGCCAACAGACAATTGGCAAACACCACACTGGCGTATCTCACTTGCATTATATAAATGCCGATTTTCATAAATAAAGCACTGAATTATGTCATTCTACCATACTGTCGTCTGAAACCCAGACATTAACGAACATTTTTTATTTTCAGCACACTTCAAAACACAACTTCGGCATATGCTCGTAAAACTTCGTGGCAATTTTCTTCTCACAAATATGATCATTCACTTCTTACATAATTTTGCATGTATGAGAAGTCTACACAATTTGAAATTACGAGAAACATAACCGAAACATTCTTTTGACGCAAGAAACTAATTTCAAAACAGCACAAACAAGGTTAAAAAATTAACATATGATATTTTCGTCGCCATACTTAACTGCAGTGTACGCCTTATCCAGAGCTTTTGCTTCAACCTCCCGATAAAATAGCCAGAATTTTTTTTTTTTTAACGTGAAAAGTGGCCTTTAGCTTTCGCCCACGGCCAATAACTCCAATCAATACACGAAACGAGTCAATAATGAGAACCAATATTTATTAACAGAAAACACTATCAAACTCTAGAATCTTCCAGGACATCACAAACACGTAATGTGCCGAATTCCCGACACAGGATCCAAAAAACAGAACCGTCCACGACGGCGGCTACTGAAGAACTGAGCCAGAAATTTATCCCTTAGTTAGGCCTACCTAGAGTTCGTAAGACGTAGTTTGTCGTCTACCTAGGAGATAAAATTTACCCAGATGTTACCCAGAGGTGGTAAGATCGACCCATAGAGGTATATAAGAAATATAAATTGTAATTCACTGTTCCATTTTAAACACATTATACAAGCACGAACGAGCCAAAATCATAGTCGACTCAACGATTTAGGATCCTATTAACCTTGTAACCATTTCTTCATATGTACATATTCTGGAAACCCATCTAATGTCCCTCAACCAAGTGAGACAAACGGTATTTTTTGTATGTTTTTTTTTCTTCTTCCCCGATTGTCTCAGTAAATTTTTAGTAAACCTTGCCATAAGTTGGTATTACTAATGTTACTAGGTTAGGTAGCAAGTTTTAATTATATTTATATGCTAGTTTTATGGAAGTAATTTTAATGTGTAGTATTATATAATAGTGTTATTTATATTTATGTGACTATAATTATTCCGGCAAACCTCTAAATGGTATATTTGGCAAACCTGAAGTGAAGTAGACTTGGAAAAAGAAAATAGGTGCGCTGCGAGCGTTGTGTGACGTCATAGCGAGGCAACAGCTGATTTCGAAGGCAGGGACATAAGGTAAGAAACGGAGTCTTGAAACAGAAGCCGACCGGGATGTATGCATGTGTTTCGCAGAGTCCGTGGTGCGCGACGTACTGACTCGAGAGAGAATGGGGGAGTATTTAATATGTCTCACAGAATTATGGTAGTGAAGGCGATATTGTTTTTAGATGTTACCCCAATAATGAACGAGTGCGTTGGTATGCCGGTGAAATTGCAGTAACCGGAATTTACATGCAAATTATGTGGTATATTTGCATGAACGTTGTGTAACTTCGAGGGACTACGAGAATACCACGCAAGGCGTCCATTTAACAATGGTCAACGAGCGACATGAAGGGAAGACTTCCTCAGGTCAAACAGCAGGCTTCTGAGAGTTTGGCCTCTACCACAGTACGTAATCAAAACCAGCATACAAGGTAGGAAGAGAAACGACTGTTATTTTTTACGTCTACTAGAAGTGAACTTTGCCTCACGTCATTGCTTCGCGAAAATAGTGTGCGGCTAGTCTGCGCCAGCTGGTAACTTTTTGCAAAACTGAAAATTTTAAAATAAGAGGTTTGCCAAGGATTAATAATGAATGGTGGAACTTTGATTAAAAATTCGGTACCGGTACAATGTTTTCTTGGAACTGAATATTTAGATTGTAGTTTATAATTTCCTACAGACGTGTACAATAATAAACTGTTGATTTGTTATAGTATTTGAAATATTAAATGCATTTACAGTATTGCTGTAACATATTTAAATTGTTAATCAATACTACGTTCAAATGTCTCTTTTCAGGTTGTTCGCCCCAATAGTCATATTTTTGTTAAATTTTGGTGGAGGTGTCAATACAGAGAGTGAGGCACGTAAGTGTACCCCCAAGGAAGGGAGAACAGCTCACAAGAAAAAATCTTCTTACATTAAAACAATAAATTATTCTTTCTGCACATCCTGATCACAGCCACAAGAGACTAAAAACACGAAAATCCGTTTTGATAACCATGTTTTGATAACCACGAACTCTGCCAGACCCAGGAGGAAGAGGAAGGTGCTGATCTTGGGAAGCAGCCATGCGAGAGGCTTGGGAGCGTGCATTTAAAGAAAAACTGGGTGAGGGCTATGACATTCTCACATACTGTAAACCTAATGATGGTCTTAGCAGTGCTGTAGAAGATATAGGTAGTTTAACAGCAAATTTTTGTAAATCAGACCAACCTGTCATTGGGGGAGGGTTGTGAAGCCCTGAGGGGTCTGTTTCGAATTACAATAAAAGAAGTATCGGCGATTACTCACACAGCTATTTATTTAAAACGGTTAACAGAAATAAATATGACCATCTACCATGTACTCAACAAAAAAACATAAACACCTCTACAAATACGAGCCCAGCATGGCCGCCAACATGTAAGTTTCATACCTCCTATCCATGGCCTTCTTCTAAGACCGTGCTCTTATCTATTTTGTAACATCAAACCCAAAAACATTAGCTTAACAGGACTACTTGTAATGTGCAACATACAAACATATCTCCAACAGGAGGGGCGGGGGGGAATTGGTATCGGCATTGACAGGGATAAGCAGTACAGAGTTGAAAGAGACATCCACAACATTGCCAGGGCTACCAGCCACACCAGTGTGTTGATCTGCGAGACGCTACAACGGCATGACAGACCTGTCCTGCAAAGAAAGATGCAGACAGTTAAGACTGCTCTGTGTGGCTGTGTGGAGTCTGGCAGGTTCAGCAACCTTGGTGTGATTGGGCTAGAGGAAGAAACCAGAGCCAAGCACTCGTGTGGTGAAGAGGAAACTTGCTGACCTCATTGCCCGCAGGATTCGTCCAGGCCATGGCTCTAGTCAGGAAACCCGGGTTATTGTGGGTACCTAATCGTAGGAATTTTTTAGGGTAAAAGAATAATTATCAAGATTAAATTAATGTACTAATAAAGTGATAAGAAATAAAACAAAGAAGATGTGTCTTTATCATTAAAATATCAGGGCTGCAAAATAGATTAACTCTCAATATACCTTGATCAATTGTCTTCAGAATGCAGCCTGGATATACAAATATTATGTTTGACAGAAAGTCATTTAACAGAGCCTTCAGCTGAACAAATTAAAATTCCTGGTTATTCCCTTGGTGCTATCTATTGTAGATCTAGTATGGCAAAAGGAGGCACATGTATTTTTATAAAAGATAATTCTAGTATTAGTTATAAAAGTGATACACATCTAATATGTGAAGACCAACTTTTGAGTGAAGTAGTGTTTGTATAACAACTGAAAGCGATAATGAAAGTGGTGAGTATGAACATATAGAGAGCTCCATCTGGCAACTTTAATCACTTCTTGAAATTACTTGAAAGTAACCTAAAATTGGTCTACCTACCTAACACAGAAATTATTTTGTGTGGTGATTTTAATACTGATTACTTAATTGAAAGCAACAGGAAAACTGAACTAAATAATTTACTAAACACTTTCAATCTGAAGTCTATAGTAAACTTTGCCACTAGAATAGAAAGGACCTCTCAAACAGCTATTGATAACATTTTCGTTGACAGCAACTTAGATAAAACATATAGGTGCTTCTCTGTTGTAAATGGACTATCAGATCATGATGTACAAGTATTGATCATGACTACTATCAGTATACCTTCTAAAAGTGATCACTATAAGAAAACAAGAAATTTTTCATTAGAAAACATCATAAAATTCAAAGATGATCTACTTAAGGAGCAGTGGTCACCATTTCTTACATGCAATGAAACAAATTTAAAGTTTAACACTTTTATAAATCAAGTTCTCTTACTTTGCGAAAAAAAAAATCCATCTAGGTTAACACACCACAGCACTAAACTAAAGAAAAACCTATGACTTACAAGAGGAATAAAGATTTCTTGTGAAAATAAAAGAAACTTGTACAAGGCTGCTAATAAAATCAAATTTTAATTAACCACTGCAAGAAATACTGTAAAACTTCAAGTAATGTGATAAAATGCAAGAAAAAAAATACTTCAACAATTCCATTCAAAACTCTGAAAATAAAATAAAAACAACATGGAACATTATAAAAAACACAACAGAGAAAGTGCAAGAGCCATGTTCAACTTTAAAACTAAATGTTGGTGATTTTGTATCAGCTGACCCTAAAATAGTTGCAGATATATTTAATTCCTACTATTTAAATGCAGTAGATGAACTGCTTGGAAAAGCCACTAAACCCAGAATACCATCCATCCCAGTCCATCAATTTACATAATATCCCACTATGACCCTAACATATGCAACACCTAAAGAAGTAGAAAAAATAATAAATTCACTACAACCAAAATTATCGAACGGATACGATGGTATTAGTTGTAAATTATTAAAACAGGTTACAGTGTGCTTTCGAATACAGTGCCCCACTAAGTCATGTTTGTAATGCCATATTCGAAACAGGTTTGTTTCCAGACAGACTTAAATGGGCAACGGTTACCCTAATTTTTAAGAAAGATGACCGTATGTGTGCAGCTAATTACAGGCCAATCTCCCTGCTCACTGCATTTTCGAAAGTAACTGAAAAATTATTTTATGTATGTTTATTACGACATTTTGAGAAACACAATTTGTCCACATGTTTAGTTTTATTCTGTTTCTTCTAGCTTTGAGTAACTGCCCTGATTTTGATAAAATTTTTTTCATATGCTAAATTCAGAAAATTAATTTTTACAAGCAAAATTAAAACTAACACTATTACTCTTCCAGTCAAGGTTCGGCATTTTCAGGAATCGTGCAGGGGTGTCCATCCCCCTAAAAGCCAATGCGCAAATCCCCCCTCCTACCAAAAAAACCAAAAGCAAATTTACTACGAGTTACACTTCAGTGGGGGCCGATTAATTATCACCACTTGCGTTTTGCACCGACGCAGCGCAACGCAAGGAAATCTGCTCTGCACCTGCACCTCGGGTCGTAGTTGGAATTAAATATACTCGAATACGCAAGACGCAAGGGGCGGAGCCTATTTTGGCTCGGCGCAACTGCCTCCCCTCTCCTATTACACAAGCCAATCAGAAAATTTGTAACATCATTCTCACTTCCACTTGAACGGCAAAAGCTGTCTGCACACCCGCGTGCTTACATGCAGATATAGCTTCCATGTAGCAGTGAACATTTCTCGCGCTAAAAGTAATGTTTTGGTTAAATTTTTCGTAACCTAAAATTTTGTAGCCTTCTCGTGATTAAACAAGGATGTAAGAAGTATAGGTTCATATCAAATTATGAAGGAAAATTGTTACAAAGTTTTCATTACAAGTGTATATGTCGTAGTTGTGTTTTGAAGTGTGAAAGTAAATTTCCATAATGTCGTGGTTCTTTCAGTGTAATGGATGCGTGTGTTCATTTTTGTGTTCGTGAATAATCAAGTGCTTTATTTATGGAGAGCAGCATTTTTTTAAACACAATTGGAACACGTCAGGGTGGTTTTCGTCTGTAACCAGCTTGTACATACTTCATATTGCTAACGGAAAATCAAGTGCCTAAGGTGATAGACGTGCGACACGATTAGAGCAAAAACTATGTATACATTTATATATACATATATTTGTACTGATATTAATTTGAGTGGCCTAGTTTTGAAATTCACGTAAGTTATTTTAACTTGTCTAGAATGGTATTTGTGAGTGTAGGCCACGGTCGTAGAAGAACAGGTCTGGACACTCGCCTATCTAACAATGCATTTTGCTTGACCCCCTTGTTGTTTGGCTGTAGTTCGTCAAGTTACCGAGAATGTTTTACTTTTCGGCGCTGTTTTCCGGGCGGTCGGACTCAAACTCCGCCCACTTTTTTACATTGTTAAATTTATAAAGTAAATAAAGATTGCTGGAGCC
>PNEQ01041193.1:0-17840 GCA_003012365.1 Medauroidea extradentata
TCGTTGTTTCACACTCATTTCGTCTCTCGACTTTTGTGTTGTCTTCGTTGTGTTTTTCTGTCTATTACCTGTTTTCATAAGTCTCTTTTCTGTATTCTCGTTCGTTTTGTTGTGTCGTCTTTCTTTCATCACACGACTATATTCCAGCTAGGAATTATTTTTTTTTATTTTTTTTTGTTTTTTTTTTATTGTTTGTTTTTTATCTGTTCCACTTTATGGCTACGACTATGTCCCTTTCTAGGACTGTATGTATGTTATTTGTTTGTTGACAACAGCTAACGCTCGACTTTTCTTTGTTGGTTTTTGTTGTTGTTTTTCGTTTTATTGTTGATGTTTTCTGCAAGACGGCAACATTCGCAAGCAATGGCGTATGTCCATGATATCGGTTCTATACATAATACCAACCCATTGCAAGAATCGTTCAAAGATCACACGTATAAAGATGTAGAGGTCAATAATTTAAACTAGTCGTGGTTTGACTAACGAGTCTATTTTAAGTTAGAATTATAATAAGTAATTTTAGTGTTATAGAAATGGGCCACATAATTATTAAAAAATTTTAATTTTTTATTGTAATGTCTCAATATTAAGTGAAGTGCGGATATTTAAGTCAGAACTTACATTGTAAAAAATGTTTAGGAAGTTATTATACCAGACGCAGTATGAGACAGTCACCATATTTCTGTCTTGTAAAATAATGTGCAAACGTTTACAATTGTTACAATACATGTATGGTAACTTTAGTATGCATTTGACTGTTTTAAAATAAGGTTTAGTAGTGCTACCATGGATGTCTGGGAAAGTATTCTACCATACCTACTTTCTTAGCGGTCCTATACGCACGTCTGGTAAATTTACAAACTATTTTTAGAGTGTAACATATAGGTCTTTAGCGCTGGTCGCTATACTTACACTAGCCAGATCACTTGTGAAAGCACTGAATAATAGCTTGGCACCTTTCTGTTGGAGAGAAATTCACTATAGTCACTGTTCGTAAATATTACTGCCCGAAGCAACGGCGTTACAGCGAATTACAATTGCGGACTTCGGTTCTCGCAGGTCATCTGTACGCACGCCATATGTACAGAGCGAGGAGAAAAAAATGGGAGGAGCAGGGTGGTGCTTACAAAATATTAAGGGCTCGGGGGGGGGGGATTGCAGAGAGGTGCTTATCTTGTCAAAGACTGCAGTATCGCCACTTACGTAAAGTCTTAGGCAATGTTAGATGGCGAGGAGAGAACACTGCAGAAGAGAAAGACATACAGAGAGTGTAGGGCGCTGGTGACATAGAAAAACTTGCACGCACGTTACATTTGTGTACTCTTTACTTTGTGTATTACAGAGTAAAATTATATGGGTGTTGTGTACTGTGGTGTAGCATAAACATTCTGTGGTAATTGTACCGTAAAAGAATACATGAACCCTTACTAGTTTTGACCTCAATAATATTCATCAGTCACATCTGGTTTCAACAAGCAATTACTAGTGCTTTCATCCACATGAGAGCAATAATCCAACATAAATAGATTAAATAGAACAGTTATTTATTTAGTACAAATAAATAAAATGATAGAAGTAATTATACAGGGGAAAAAATGCTGACTTAAACTGCTAATTATTAGGTATGTAAGCTTGTCAGTGTAGGTAACTTCCGCATCCTTAATATTTTAAATTTCAGACCGAAATAAAGAAAATATTCCTTTAAAAGCTTTCAAAGTAATATAACATCATTTCAAGAGAAATTACCATGTATAATTCAAATGCAACTAACGTAATTTTAAGGGTTCAAATTCAGTGTTCTTTAATGAGTGTTTCTCCAATTGAAATACTGAAAAAAATAGTTGTTTTAATTATTTGTTAAGCTCTAGTCTTGTACACAACACGAAATAAATGTTTTAAAATGCCCGCGACTAGTCTGCATCTTTCTGAGCGGTAGGCTTGAGCGTTCAGATAAAACAAGGCAAATGGGTCTAAAGTCCTAATAAATTCGAAAATCATAGTTAGCCTTCAAAATCAAAGTAATTTCTAGTTCATTCCAAACATCAACTGATTAAAATGCACTAATTTATAGTATGAAAAGAGTCCGGTGCGATAAAACAAGACGGCGTCATACTAATCACGTCTCTTACGGAAATGGCATCACCAAGCCGCCGATGTTATCGTCTTCAAATCTTGCGCACTAAATAATTAATGACATGTCGGCCTCGTAGACACTTCTAAAACATCTACGGACTCCCTAGATTAACAAACTTTACTTGGCCGTCCAAAAACTTTGCAAAACTATTACGATGGCGCTAGCTTTCGGTGCTAGCGAGACGGTAATAAAAAAATACGCCATGTCGGCATTATCGCTCGGCCATGACTGCTCTTATCTCTAGACAACGTCCCCTCGTTCGCGGCTATTCCTCAAGCCTTCACGACGTCGCCAACACAGGCACCAGGGCTGGAGAATTAGTACAAACGAAAAAATAAACAAAAATAAAATAAAAGTATGAAAAATGAAATTAAGATTTTGGATGTGAGTCCTAACACACAAAAATAATGAGTAAATAATATTATGTAACTAACTAGGTAGGGGCATTCATTAACTAATCCTATAGATTCCAAAGAGAAACTAAACTTCAAATCATTAAAATAAAATACAAGAAAGTTTAAGTCATTTAAGTTAACATGAAAGAAATAAAGAAAAGATTAATTACATACAATTAATATTCATATTATTAAAATAATCTATCCTTTCTATAGCAAATGTTATAGGCATACTAACCAACTTCTGTGATACTTGCATTCCTGGTATGGAAGTGTTTATTGTTGGAAAGTGCTTCACATTCGATATGTTACCTTATTAGACGACCGACCACCTGCCTAAGCCTACGTGTAAGAGAGATGCCTAATTATTAACATGTTGCTGCCCACGAAAGATTGTGCGCGAAGCCTTAAATGCAGGAGTACTTGTTTCAGTAACTGCTTATTTACATAACTGGAAATAAAAACGTGGTGGAGCAGTGCTAAAACACTCGTCTCGCATTCGGAAGGACCCGGGTTCGATGCCCGGCTCCGGCCACACTGATTTCGGTTTTCCAGGGATTTTCAAAATAAATCCAGGCGAATTCTGTGACGGTTTCTTAATACACGCCTAGGTCGACTCTTACCCCCCCCCTTTTTTTTCCCCTCTCTTTTCACCTTCGTGTATCTCTACCGCGGCATTGCAGTACTGTCGTGAGGCCGCGTAGAAGTAAACAAACAAATAAATAAATATACTTTTACGCTTTATTTGGAGGAAATTGGCAATGATTAGGCTGCATTGCGCGAAGTAAAACTCATTATACTTTCACAAGAGCATCTAAAATGTTTCAAAACCTTATTAATTAGACAATATTTGTTAATGCTATGAGCTATAAATTTACTACTGTTCAATTTGAAATTTATTTAAATACTTGTTACAAATGATTCACGCAGAACAGAAGGACGAGTAAAGCTGAAACTATAACGCCGTTGTAATGCTTGTGATGAAGTTGACAGACGACGTTTTGAGCACTTCTTGTTAGGTAATAACTGAACCATTATAACCGGTCCGTCATTGGAGTGATCCTGTACAGTAAGTACTATCAATAGTGTACACACAATGTCAGTGTCGTACACGTCCGGACACTCGTATCCGTGTAAAACAGTTTAACGCTCAATATCCTGACACTTGCTTCGCGGTCTACACGATCCTAATTAAATCACAAGTTTCGTGGTGCATCCTCTATTCCTGGAATAATTTTTGCACGGTTTAACTGTATTTACGAATGTGCGACTGTTCACGGTAAAGTAAACACTTTGAAGACCAACTTGTCGTTAATAATAATTAATATTAATTTTTTTTTACATTTTTTGTAGCATCAGATATTTATTTACGAGTGCAGTGTATATTAACAAGTGGCAGAATGATGCTATTGCCTGCTAGTAGAGAAATGGAGAAAAATATTCCTGGATTCAGTATATGTATGTAAATATATACATATATACATGTATATATATACATATATGTATATATATACATGTACATATCTTAATATATAAAATGAAGTGTCCTGACTCACTCACTCACTCACTCACTCATCAACGCACAGCCCAAACCGCTGGACCTAGAACCATGATATTTTGAGTGAAGCTTCCCCTTGCCCCATCGGCACCCGCTAAGAAAGAAATTCTCGAGATTCAATAATTAAGGGGGTGAAAAAGGGGTGAAATGTGTTTTCAAAGAATCCCTGATATCTCATTAACCGGGAATGCAATCATAAATTTTTAACTTCATAATATTGCCCAAAGAAATGCATTTTCGCAAATTATTCGATTTTGCGAAATTCGAAAATTAAGGGTTAAAAAGCCGTAAAAGATGTTTTTCATTACTCCGTGATTTCTCTTAAACCATTTCAGATTGTGAGGTTATTTTTTTTAATGCTAAAGTAAATATCTAAAAAGTATTTTTTACACTTTCCTGAAATTCGTCCTTGAAAGGACTTAGAATAATATAACGTGTTTTTAATATTAATCCCACTTAACTCCTAAACCAGTGGAAATATTGAAATAGTTTTGGTTTCAAAATAAATCTTTCGTAAATATCAAAAAGTGTAATTTCAGGATTTTTCGGAATTCGTCCTTGAAAACTGTTAAAAAAATATAATGTGTTTTCAAATAATCATCTGCACCGCTTATACCCGTTGAGATACCGAGATGATTTTTCTATAAGAATGAAGCTTATGTAAATATCTACAAATCGAACTCAGGATTTTATGAAATTCGAAAATTAAGTAGGTGAAAAGCAGTAAAATGTTACAGTCTCCCGAAAAAAGAGAATGATCACGGATAAATAATTCAACAGTCGTTTCTTGTTACCAACCTATTCATAAATAAAACCTCTTTGGACTGTATCCTGTACATACGAAAGAATTATCACGGCATGCCTTTAAGCATTCACTCAGGTATTGTATAAAGTTTGTGGTGTGGAATGGGTGGGGTTACGGGTTCGTATCCCGTGCAAGACTTTGCGATGGGAATTACTATGACATCATACGAGCATATTGCGCGCGCTCTTTACACTGAGCTAAGACAGTTAATTATAGTTCACTGTTATTGAGTACGCTAGCTGTTAAATGCCTTCATCACATATTTTATCCAGAGTTACTGTTTACGTTACATAATTTCACGCGGGTAACGCCGCAGCCGGTTTTACAAGAATAATTTTAAATATTCTAAGCGGAATATTTTGTTCAAATATTTGTCACGTTACCATTTAAATTGACTCCAGATAATTCGAGAAAAGATTTATCGTTTTAGCAAGAATCGTGTGTGGACGTAAGAAAAGTGGTTTACATTTTCAGACACGGGAGTTGAGCTTGGCATAATCATTAAGGGCACTGCCTATAGAGAACTGGCGAGAATAAGAACAGGTATTTGCGTGTTAAGTTATATTCGGTGGCACTCACTTCCTATCGAAACTATGCCACCAGTTCCTTTATTGTTCATTTCGGTGCGACCTTCATTTCAGTAGAATGGTTTTATACGCTGAAAACTATGAGTAGATAGGAATCTTATGGCTAATGAAACACTCGTAAACATAAACTCATAACTTTTCTCCGCATTTTTAATGTTATAGCAATATTTTTTTCTTCTCTACAAAGAAAATAGTTTTTGTATAAGTGACATTCCGTGAAAAGTAAATGGACGCGACTAAATATAAATGTAACGCGTAATTCCTTCACCTCACTCATGTTTCAAGTAGGCAGTGCCCTTGTACAAATGTTCTTATGGAATCACACTCGGACACCGCATGTGGGTAGCTGTGGTGGACGAAACCTGGCCAGCGGCAGTTCTTGGTGAACTCACGTCGCTGCTCCACATTCACCTCTCATCACCCTCACCAACATCCATGACTTCGCTGTTTATCGCTCATCGAAATCTCTCCGCTCTTGAAACAGATGGGTTGTCTTTAGCAGGAGTAACGTACTACCCCATAGCGATAGCGACGGAAGTTCTGTATAAATTAATTCTCGTGCTTGTTGCTATTTCATTATAATTAACTCAATGGTAGTATCAATAGGCTGTAATAATGAGATTATGCAACTAACATCAGCCTGGTAAAATATTCTCATGGTCCAGTTGGAAATGAATTGTAACCTATGCATACACCCACGACATCAGAGCATGTAGGCAAATTAGCATACATTCGACTGACAGTAGGCATGAAGGAGAAAGAGGAGGGGGAAAGGCAAGCCCCAAGTGCAATTAACTGCTCGCGTTGTGAGAGTGCAAGCTCAGGAGGGAGGGAGGGAGGTATAACGATCTTTACAAGGGGAACAATGACAGACTGAGGCGGCGGTCGCCATTCGTACAACCCGCGACGAGAAGGCGTCGACGTCGTAAATCTCCTCGGCAAAGAGGTCTGAGCTGACTAACTCTCGGCTGCCAGGCACGGCTCACTGGTACAGTCTGGTCTCATTACAACGTCCGCGGCTGCTGTGCTTGCCTAGGCATACGAGAACTAGGGCCCGGACCGGTTATGACTCTACTCTAGCCTAACCTTCGTCGTGAGACGTGAATTTATGAGTACTGTGCCGGTATGTAAGTAGTTCACTGTCTGATATTATCCCATTGTCATAACTAAGGCTTAACATAACTTGTGGTCTCATTAAGGCGGCCCCCACAATCCGTTAAGACTGTACTTCAGCGACTTTAAAAGTACAGGCGTCGTAATAGTTCACTATATTTTTTCTTTGAGAGCATTAAAAGACACTTCTTATTATAAGAGTTGGAAATATGACCTACACAATAAATTAAAGTAATATTTTCAGAGCATATTATTAAATACAGGGCTTTGGAGGGACCTGCATTTGCACTGGGGGTTTTCTTTAATATTAATTAAATATGTTTACATTTTTTTGCGGTACTAAGTAAAATTTCGAGTACAGTGTAGCAATAAAAGAGCTGATCCGTAAAGTGCCATACCACTAAATGTCAAGTGCAACTATAATACGTGACATATAATAACTCACCAAGGGTACAGTTTTGAACTGAAATGTATCAGAATAAAATTCATTTGGTTGAGTAAAACTCACACAATGAAATACTAGAAGCATCACGTTTAATCCGTGCTTTCCTTGTTTATATGAATCTCGGCTATGTGTTGAGGTTACCGAACTAAAAGGCACGTTTCAATAATATTGTTGCGAGAGATTTATAATCTAAGACTTGTAACATGGACTGTATTAAAGTAGGTGCATAGAACTGTAAAATTGTTGCACCCTGTGGGCAAGGGAACTGAGCTATTAAAATAAAACCCACAAGTTTATAGCAATGTTCACCACGTTTTACAAAATCTTACATCCAGGTAATTCCATTGTTACTAGTGACAATAAATTATTCACTGTCTACATACACATTCTCATTAAAGTAAAACCTACAGAAGATATGCAACAGACTCGCGAATGCATATACCAAATACCATGCGAATGTGGCTCTCTATACATAGGTGAAACTGGCAGAACATTATCCACTCGCGTCAAAGAACACAAGAACAACGCGAAAAAGGGTGAAATACAAAAATCCAGAATTGCTGAACATGCGTGGGAAAATAGTCACAAAATTCTCTGGGGCTCAGCTAACTCAATAATTCAGGAAACAGGCAGAATCAACAGGAAAATTAAAGAATCAGTTTATATAGCCAGTAACAAAAACATCATAAGCCAACAGAGCGTTGAACTGAAAAATATGTGGTTGCCTTTAATAAAAAAAAAAAAAAAGAAACAGTGTTACAGGAAAAATAATAAAGCAAATAAACAGATTTGTATTTAACAGTCTCGGCAGAGCTCCAGCCAACATAACTACAAAGTTCTCAGCCAATCAGGAGAGTACTTGCCTCTCATTGACCGAGAGCCCAGCCAATCACACATGCTTTGCCACTGTTGGCCGAGCAGCTTAGAGACCATCCAGGCTATATAAGCCCCATTTTTCTAGCTTGGTGTTCGACCAGCTATGTCTCAGGCTGAAGACGGGAATGGATCGTAATCCCCAAAACGTTGCATTTTTTCGTTGACTTTAACTTGTGTTATGTCGTCACTTGTTTTTGTTTGTGGTACACTGTCCACTATTTATATTCCCATCTTTTCTCGTATTGGGGATCTGGTTTTTCTTTGTGTCTGTCTTTTGTGGTTGGGTGTTGTCAAATTCTTGACTGAATTCTATCTTTATAATTCTTGCTGAGAAGCATATATAAAAAAACTGACGGAAGTCCTCTGGGATAGTTTTTTCTTACGTTTTCTGTGATTTTTTTTTTTTTGTATTTTATCACTTTGTCTTTCAATGCAAGTTTGGTCAACAAAACATGAGCAATGGCGTATGTCCACAAACCAATAAATTCTAATTGTCTACATATCAACTGATAAGTTTTATAATATTACTAATAAAATGTTTTCAATCACTGCATGGGGTACCTGCGTTGTGTGGTGGTTAGGAAGAACTCATTGGACTAAAGCGATTTACTTTCAACTATCAGAGGAGTTTATCTGAATGTACAATTTTATAAAACATGGTGAATATTGCCATAAATGTGTGGGTTTTATTATTATAGCGCAGTTTCCTTTCCCATAGAGTGCAACTGCTTTACAGTACTATGCGCCTACATTTACACCATCCACGTAACAAATCTTAAATAATAAATCCGTTGCAACGATATTATTGCAACATGCCTTTTAGTTCGGTTACATGTATTGCAAGGAAGTCGCAGTGCCTGCATACGTTTCAGGCGTTGCAAAAATTACATTAATTTTACATACGATTTTCTTGAAAACGGCTAAATCTAGAAATTGTCGACATGATGACCTTTTTTTTATTGATATTCCGCGCCTGTTTAATATTCTGTAACAGAACATGACTTACAGATAAGTGTTCCGAAGTTTGAATCAGAAGAAATATGTCCTGCCCCATCTGAACACTAATTGGCTAATGACATTACCAAACTAAATTATTGAATTACTAAATTACTTATAAGACACTGTAAAATGTTTCGTTATTTAATATTAAATTGTTTATGAAATTTTAATTAAAGTGCAATTTGAAAGTATGTTTTCAGGGTAGCATTACTCCCACAATTTTCACTTTATAGACGAATCGAAACCACATTTACGACATTTTTTTGTGAACTATCACCACATGAAATTAACACACTCCGTCCTGACTCATCCTGTATATATAGGTCATATGGCGACCGCTTACAGTCCCATAGTAAGAAGACTAATTAATACAGTAGTTACGTACTGCATGTCAGTTGATTGGTTTGCGCGTAGAGGAGATATTGTATTACATAACGTCAGTCGCCGGTACCTTTAGCGATCCGTCGATGTTGTGTCTCACACACACACAAACACACACCAACACACATAACATATCAAGGACTCGCCCTTAGTGACCGATGAGATAAGTATGACTGTGGGACTACTAAGGTAAGAGATGCGTCTGTGATTCGGCTTATGTAACCATTGACAAGAAGACATTTTATGAGGTACATTATTTATTAGGGATTGGAGTAATTTGGAAACAAAGCTTTGTGATAAAGAAATAGGATAGTGTTAACTTTATGTGTAACTGTTCAACAAATAGACGGGGAATGAAGAAAGTGTACTTTTAGTTCATAATTGGGTAAGCTTATAAATCAGCTAAGAAAACTAATTAAGCACATTTATTTTATTTACTATATCAACACCCCAGTTTAAGCTAGCAACGACCTAAGAAATCTTGTAATGATGAAGTTGATAAATACTTTACAGTTTACATTATACATACAACTATACAGCCAACTCTCCTTTACGTAATAAAGAATGAACAAAAATTATAAATTGACCATAGGGAAATTACTTATTGTGGTTTTCATCGTGCAGTGATATACTGCTTCTCACGTCCTGAAGAATTACTTACGGCACAGGTTGAGTTAATACATATATTTTGATAAATATTTTCTATTCATTCCGAATACCGGCAACACTAAAATTAGCTTGTTTTCAGAGAACGTCTGGGAGTAAAACGTCTCTCAATAAAAGAATGCAGCGAAGATGTTGTTTCTATTTCCCCTTGCCACAGCACTTACTAAAAATAACAACGACGGAAATAATAGAGATGTTGTTGACTGTGTCGTCGTTAAATCTTCCTGCGTAGTTATTACATTTTTAAACTTACTCAGCTCTGTTTTTTTTCACATTATTCTTTTAAAATATTTATGCACTGCTACATGAACAGCGCACGAAAAATTTTAATTCGTTGATTTGTTGAAGTATATAGGGCTATATAAACATTCACTTTTAACAAAATTGTTACTCTAAACATACGTATTATAGGGAGCTAAGAGATTTTTGTTTCAGTTCTGTAACATGTAACTTCGTTAGAGTCACAGAAGTTGCTCAAAATAGTTGTTTTGGAATTAACTCCACTCAGAATATAAAATATTTATTTAGTATTGTTCAATGGAAAAGGTCATATCTTTGCTGAGTGAAGTGAAATGTACCGCGAATGTTTATATTTGCTTTGTTTACTAAAAAAATACCGTTTAAGTTATATATTTTAATACGTACAGACTCTTACTAGGGAATTATTAATTTTGCCATTTAAGTTTTATACTGACTGAGATCAGGAATGCGGCCTAGTAGGAAGCAAGTATTTTTGGGTTGTTAAATAATAACTACGTTCCACGGTGTCGCACTAACAAAAGCCAATAGGGACTTAGCAAAGGGTTGTTAGGAACGACTAGTGAAAAATAATTAAGAAAAAAAGTTCGATTCTGGTAACGTACAGGATAAGACGTATCCGACTTTGGCTCTGGAGAAAACGACGACCGGACCCATTTCCTAGGCTATTGGTCATCTATCCGGGAGGATGGAGAAATACTTCCTGACCTAGAGGACAGTCTGCAGGATTCCTGATGTACTGAGAGGTACATTTTCCATGACGGGAAGGATGTTCGTCGGTCCAGGGCCAGTCACCATCGCAGTCTCTACATTGTGCCTGTTTAAGGCCTGAGTTTGTCCTGGTTAGTCCGAGGGAGGGCTATACCCTCTGTCCGTGGTGGAAACCACGATAACCAGGTTTCTTTCGCCATCTGCCAAATGTTTCCTGAACTCAGGAGAGTTCAGGATTTTGAAACCAGCCTACTTCAAAACGTGGTGAGCTTTTCAATCCCCTCGACACCCAGGAGCTTCGTAGATATTATAATTACTTCAGTATTTAACGTAATTAGAGTTAGCAGTAGAAGTGCCACATTCTCACGGGAATCCCTAGAAGATAAGAACACTCAAGTCGGAGCATAGATACTAACTATATTGAAGAAATCTACATGATAATTGCTAGCTTGTTCTCATTAAGGTCGTTCTGTTTTAATGTTGCCAGGGAAATATAAATCTTGACGTAATACCAATATGGTAATTTTTAGAGAACTAATAGCTGATCTAGTAAGAGTCTATTATATCCACACTGATATGAAACATGGATTATTCATATCCACAGTTTAATTTTAAAATATTGTCCACTTTCATTTGTATATAGTTAAACTACATTAATTTTGTCTACATTTATAGTCTGGATTTCAAGAGAGCCCAAGTTATCTTTACAAGATATTGTTGTTTAGGGTCTGTTCTGTTCATTACAAATAAAACTTATTTTCTGTGCCAGGAAAAGAGAGATAGTTCAGAAACTAATTTTTTTTTAATTTTATGTGTGTATTTCTTACGTACGGGAAGAGGGCTCACGTACACTCAAAGTAATATATTACAGTGCTGGAAGTGTTACTGTGCTAATATTACGCACGCACATTTTTTTTTATCAGTTTGGGCCTTTGTGCGACATGGATGTACACATTTATTTGTGCCATTTCACTCTATATTTACTTATTTTAGTGTCTGTTATTCTTTTATTTATTCTAATTTTTACCCGGCTGTATTTTCTTGAGTTTTTATTCCTGGATACTTGTACGAGGCATTTCAAGAAAGTAAGTATTATTTTGGTATAGTAAATTTTACGCAATGTTTAACAGAATGATTGTATTTGTACAAAAAGTGTTCATACATTCAATTGCTTGTCTACATCACGGCAAGTATTTTTAAGATAATTTTTGTATCTCTTCACCACTTGGTAATTTCCTTCCACAAATTATGACACAGTGGCGCACGGCTATTAATATGTCCGCCTGGTGGACGTACTTAAAGTGTTCGAGTCCAAGAAGTGCGGAGAGCTAAGGGCGACGCAGCATACGCATCAAGCTTAACCTTAGTCTCTAGGCGCAAGTCAAATAACTGGCGTGCAGTCTTTCCGTCAATAACTCACCTCTGTGAGACATTTAGTGGTGACTACATCATTTTGTGGCGTAATATTTTGAGAGATTTTGGTTACATAACATCTACGTATTTAGCGCTTGTGAAAAGGGGGGGGGGGTGACATGATGTGAGTATAGAGCAGCGCCGGAATGGAGTGGCGCAGATTCCCGAGAAAACTCACCGACCATTGGCATTGTCGGCACGATTACCACATGCGAAAATCAGGCGACTGGATCTACTTGGTGGGAGGCGAGTTCTCTAGCCACTGTGCCATCCACGCCCCACGTAATATTTGAAATAATGTGTGTTGAACCCACCTATGCCTTTTTAAAAATTCTGTACTAAGAGTATCATAAGTAAAAGGGAACGCAAAACACACACTTCAGCCATTTAGGCCTCGAGGAAATTAGCTTTAAAGAGGACATGGAAAATGTATACACTTGTATAACGCCTTTGAATGCTATTTCTGAGTGGAGTGGTAGTATTTTTCGAATAACTTGTGTTTGGTGAAGCTCTGCATACGTCTCGGCGGCCTGGGAAGTCGGTTACATAATGAGAGCCACTGTTTCAAACAGTCTTTGTACACAATCGTCGTGCTGACAGGCTTGAGATGGACAAGCAAGTGGTAGCAGCTCAGCGTCAAGTCAGAGAACGGTGCATGATCTAGCTGCACCCAGCAATACTCGCCGTCAACCTTTGTGTTTCAATAGCAACATTCAATCAACACAACTCTGTTACCAAGAATATTACGCAACTTTTGTTTTCAGTTGCACGGTGCAGTCTTCTCAGGGTATCATATCATCTCAACAATGCTTCTCCTCGTTGGTGACATCGTTATAGACGGAAGGAACTGAAAAACTGGTTACGAGATTTGAAAAAGTATCTCACTACTGACAGTAATTAAATATAAATGTTAGTTTCTAGAAAAAACTATACAATAATATTATCGCTTGTTTAATAGTTCCCAACCAACTCATAGTTTCAGCACACCAGTCTCACCATATTCAAGCTAGTTTGTGTCAGGTCAGCCATCACTTAACAGGAACAATTTCTTCATGTGTCGCATTTTCCTGGATGTGCTTATGGTACTTCTTGTGCATCACAGCTCAATTTTTTTACCTTCCTCAAATTCGTGCCGCTTTCTTGGTTTCGAAATGACACGCCGAAGGTATCCTACTACACTCCGTAAAAATATTTACTGTTACTGAAGCGTCAAGAAAAAAATTTCGGTAAAGTTTTATTACTTAGTGCCTACAAACATAGCTCTTAAATTTCTTTACGTGTCACCAACTTTCGTCAATAGAAAAAAATATGTATTGTTGCAATTTTCCATTCAGTAAGAAAATTTAAGACAGTTCCTTTCATATCTTCGTTAGTTTTTAGCGCTGTAATTAATTCACCAGTGAGTTGACTTTACCATAAATTTTCGATCTGAGTCGGAAATTGCAGTGTTTGTGTTTTCATAATTTACGAATATCTAACCATAATTAAATGGTCTCGTGCTGCTTGTATGCCCCATGTTTTCAATAAAATATTTACTCCTGAAACAAAATTCCACTGTAACTTTTGCAATTTAACGTGAAAGATACATTACTTCTGAGCCTCTTTGACCCTCTTTATTTGGTTCAACCTACAGATATGTTTTAATATTTATATTACGTTGTATGTTAACATTTTACTGCTATGTACAGTTTTTAATGTGATTTCTTTGTGACAAGACTTGCGAAAATAAATTTTTTTTCAATAAGTCTATTTCTTTAAATCTAAACATACTTTTTTTCAGCAAACTAACAACACTATTCGTTGTTTAATAGCAGAGATGATATATCTGATAGTGTTTACCAGTGAAGCCCTGAGTGTCGGTGAAGATAACGTGAGATGTGGAGCAGTGGTGGACTGCAGAGGTGGGCGTACCAGCCATGTTTCCTGCATGCGACAATCGTGAGTGACCTCCACAAGTGGATGCCTGTTAGCTGTGGTGTGAGGCGGGTGGTGTAACTATACGCCGTTTGGGATAAACTGAGCACTACAAATTTAAACTTTGAAAAATATCACTGGTCGTTACTGCATTTAATCCAAAATAAACTATAGTTGCCTTACTGCCTATATGGTTGACAATGAAGGTTCTCGATATAGTTCCGTGTGTTTTCTTTTTTTTAAATTAACAATACTGAAACTAAATCAACCGAAATCGACATAATTGTGTGATATATAATTAATAAACTTTTTATTATCAAACTGTATCGATTCATACTGACTGCACATTTTACTTTACTCGCGCAAACATCGAGTGACGTGTCCAGAGAGGTTCGACATTTCCTGTTGTTAGCCGTTACGCGCGGAAAGATACGAATTGGCTGAAAATAGAACTTTAGCAGGGTTTCTTTAGTGCTCACTTTATCCCGAACCGCCTACACTGCACCTCTATAACACGCATGTAAGCACAGAGTAAATGTCGGCAGTAAATATTGACGTGCATCTTGCTGGTGGCAGTGTCCAGCTGTCTTAGGCAGGCAGGATGGTGGAGGGGGGAGTGTCTGCAAGCAGCAGCACGCGCCGTTTCAAGCTCAGTAGGAAGACTGACGCGAGGAATGCCGGCCGCGACACGACGCGAGGTGCGCGAGGGGATCGTATTTATAGAGTTTTTCCCGGAGACAAAGTGGAGATCAAACGCGACTCGTGGTGACAGTTGCCGTGGAGGGGCAGGAGAGCGGAGAGCAAACACGCCAAGGCCCTCTAGGTCGGGGGAGAGGTAGGTTCCTCGAGAGCCTCTCCATGTTGTGTCTTCTGGAGGGTAGACGTCTCGTCGCACTTCTCTGCCGTGACATGTTTTACTGGCCGTCCACAGAGGACCACCAGCGCTTCACTTCAGCTGCTTCACGGCTCATTTAACCCTTCTCCAGTGAAAGTTAAGGCTGCCGTCTGGCTATACATGTATTCGACATGTCTGAGATGTAGAGACTTCTGACCAGTAAAGGATGCTGCAGACTCACACGCAGGATACATCACCGCCTCGACACGCAAGACGCATGCGGTGTGGCTTGTAGATACAAAAATGAGAGTAGAAATAATTATGTAAGCAGGTTTCCAATATTGTTTGACCAACAGAGCATGATACGCCTAGTATTTCTTCATTACCTTGAAATCGTCTGAAAATTAGGGGTACTATACCGAGTCATACGCCGTACTATGCGATACAAAATATTAAAACACGCTGGAAGTTATAAATAGGGTGAGATTCATATCATGACGTCTCAAATTCAAGTTCCGAACTTACGTCGTAGGTGGACTTCTATCATAGCGATGTAATGTCATGACAGTTGCAACAATAGCAGTATAGCGGTAATCAAACTTGGTCAGTTCCGAGAATGGAATTAGCCGAGACCAGCTGTTGAGTATTGCAATACAACGTTCACATGCTAGGTTTGATCTAGTTTAATGCTTGGTTCGTACAACATTGGTTATTGTTCTGCACCGTACGACTTTTTTTTTCCCACGCTACAATTGCTACACACAAACATGACTGAAGTCGTCGCCACCATGTCACTGTCTCTGTGTTCCATTGTTACTGCGAGTTATTTTAGTAATCACGTCCACCGAGAACTCTTTCCAAGTAATTTGATCAACAACACGCGATCCAGAAGCCAAAACAGGACGTTTGTTTGAAGGACTTTGGCAATATCCCGAGAACAATGCTGGTGCTTTGAAAATGAGATTAGAATCAAAACTACTAAACATAAGTAAACACGTCGTTAAAAGTTCCGCATGTTTAAGGAGACCACCTGGGTGGAAATGTCATGTGCTTTTGAGGCCTCGAAATGCGGAAGCGGTAAGGACGACACAGCACGTGTATTGTGCGTCACCCTAGGACCTAGTCACTGAACTGACGTGCAGTCTACTCACCGATAGCTCGCCTCAATTATACATTCAGTGCCTTAATATTTAAGGTCGCCGCCTACCCGCGCGTTAGAGAGTCAGGAGTGACGCAGCTATAAGGGCGACCGTCAAACACGTATCAAATGTCGCGTCGACACTATTAGCTAAGCGCTGAACTGACGTGCTAGATTTCCGCTGATCCATGTTTACTACGGGACGTTTTAAGCTGTGACCACACAATTTTATTGGTGGAAAGTCTGTAGCAAAGTTCAGTCCACGTCTCAATCTGAGTTTCACATACATATGGTTAGTACATTTTGAAGTACAGCAGTTTGAAAAGGCAGTTTTTAGCTATTTTGAAGGACTAGAAACAGTGATTTTAATAATCGGCGGTGGGCGAGGCAGATTATATGCATTTTCGTACAGTAACATCCAATACGACATTACTACACATTCGATGCAGATTCAAGTAGGGAATTCCAGAAAATATTTCTGTAAAATGAATTACCAGGTGCACCATAACAGTAAAGACACTTATCTGTATTTTATAATTTCTTATATATTTAAATTACGCGTATCCTTCGAAGTAGTCACTTTAAGAAGAAAAACAATTGCAAAGATTGTTTTTCCACTCTCTGTAACATTGCTGGAACTGCGCAATTTGAATCGCCTTCAGCTGATCGGTTACAGCTTTCTGGATGTTCGTTAATGTCCCCAAACAGCGCCCTTTGAGGCGTGACCTCAATCTTAAGAATTGAAAGAATTCGCAAGAGCTCATGTATGATGATAAGAGGTGACAAGATCCACAGGAGTTATCTTACTTTCCAAATACTGATTAATTTAAATCTTATGAACGGCATTGTGGTACAAATTTCAAGTCAAACATTGCCCCAATAATTCTGATTATTTATTAACTGACAGTGAGAGTGCACAAGCTCTCTGATTCTGTTAATATTGTGATCAGTTCTTGACGTTAGAGGCCTCTTACTGCGAGGTTCATATTAGGCCTAAATCGATTTTCGGCTGTCTGAAAATGCTTCCAATCGTCTGAAATCCTGGGCTCTTAACAAAACACTACGCGCACCCTTACTGAGGTTCTGCAAACGATTAAGTAACACTGTACCCATGTTTGCAGTAAAACATGATAGCGAACCGCTGCTAGAATATGCTACTGAATGACCTTCCACTTCACAACAAAAATCGCCACAGAATACCACGTGACTAAGGAATTGAAACTCATACTGAATGCTTCCCCTTTGAAGTGAAGAGATTTTGGTCAGTACTTAAGAGGCCACTCCAGTGTTTCAGGCGCGCTATGCAACCCGCATTAACCCTATTTACTTCAAGGCTAATTTCATTCTCTTACTAACAGCGAAACTAAAACAGATTTTCACAATTTTCTTTCAGAATATTAATGTCTCACTCGATGTCATTTGAGGTGCTTTATTTAAAAATACTTCTTACGCTTGGTTTTGTTACAGTTGTTACAAACATTCATAGTCGTAAATTTTTTTTATGAAAAGAAGCCTTGTATAATTACATGGTATGCATTTTCCGGAAAATAATGACGAGCCGTGAATTTACGGTATTAAATACGCATATTAACACGTTTATATAATCTGTAAT
>PNEQ01041194.1:0-11922 GCA_003012365.1 Medauroidea extradentata
AAGATGATAGTAGCTGCCACATAACTAGATCTGACGACCTTACCGAAGCTGGATTGATGAGGAGACGGCATCGACGGACGAGCACGCACCCGCCGGGGCTCGAGCCCGAGTCCCCGGCGGAGAACTGCACTGCTGTTGATCGGATGAGTGCTGGTTGACGACCGCTCGACGACAGACGACAGCAGACAGACCTGGTTTGCCTGGTAACAGCGCCATATATCGGCGTGCTTGTCCTCAATATTGTGCAACCACAAGGGGGGGGGGAGGTGAGTTGCTGTCTTCCGTGGTTTCCCAACGCTGACCTGATTGCCGCTCGGACGTCTTGCTGTCCGGCTTGTCAGGCAATATTGCAACAGTATGACTGCTTATGTGGAGCTAACATTACAGATTAAAATTGAATAAGTAAATTCCCAGAGGATGAAATATTAAATAAAGCTTTTAAATGAGGCAGAGTGAAAGTTGCGATTTATTATATAAAATACTGGGCAGTTTAAATATAGACAATAAAACATTGAATTACAAAAACCTACTGCAACATTTATGATATGATATAGTGTACAGGGCTATGCAAACCCTTTTAAATATTAAACTTTCCTATGGGTACCCACGTACATACTAAAGTCTATTTAACTGAAAACATTATATTGATAAATAAAGAAATTTATGATTTATTTTAAATAGTTATAAAAGTATAAAAGTTCTAGATGACCAAACGTGGTATGTAACACAATTAAAGTTTATGTGGCTACGTAGAAATTAGCTGAAACGTATGACATAGGTAGTGGCAGGACATGATGAATGCAAACGGCCAAAGTCGAATCCTTTATCTATCGGAAATGCTGGCATACTTGGAAGTAATATTGAAGTCTTATTGAAGTGGACTACTTGAATCGAACAGTAGGATTCTTGAATTTGAATACCTTAAACTTGAAGAACTTAAAATTTGGCAGTAGAATGCTTGAAGAACTTAAACCCTCCACTGTAACAAATAAAAAGCGAAGGAGAATTAATGTTAGGTTTTTTAACGAAACACGACAGGGCCTAACAAGCTCGAACGCGGTGGGAAGACTCACCTACAGAGGATAGACTCGATGGCTTGCATCTTGAAGAACACGAAAAGATATTAAAATTTTATCACAAATGCCTCAAAATCACTCATAAACAAAACAAAAGTTAACCATGCTACATGACGTGAAATAAATATAAACATCTTGGGCACTAAGTCTTGAAGACTAGTATCTCCATATAACCCGGGGGGCGATTAAATATCGCTTTTGAGAGGTGCAGCGCAAATTTGCACCTGCACTGCGTTGCTTTGGTATTAAATATACAAATACGCAGGTGCAAGTGGTCACGTGACGACCAAAGTGCCTGGAAATCTGCGACTAGCAAATGGCTCGACACACGTATATCTGCGCCCTTCGCGCATGCGCATTGGACAATTTTCGGGTGTGTGAAAGTGAATTAACATCACGGGGTGGCCCTGCCTATTGCAACGTATAGAAGCTAAGTGAAGTCGCCGTTTTGAGTGAGTTTGTAATGAAACCTCCGGACCAAGCAATTTTATTGTTAATCAATTTTGTTCCTTACATTACTAATTTGCACTGCTCTAAGGTGTTTTTAATTGTTTAAAGGCGCATCAACACAAGTGTACATAACCTCAAAACGCCTCAGCGCCATGATGGAACACCCAAATATCCGGCTTCAACTACGTCACAACAAGCCATCTCCTGACTATTCTTACCTCCATGATTAACATAAAAGTTGGATATCTTTATCTGTATCCAGTGTTCTATGAACTTTAATTATTTACGTTTTCGTGTTCATTTTCACGATTTTAGCTTTTTATAGTTACGAAGTACAGAAGAAGTACGAAACTGAAATGTTTTTTACTAAAGAAGCAATTAAAAATAGGCAACGATTTATCCTTTCCCCGGAATATATTTTAAAGGTATTTTCCGTGGCACATGACGAGATAATAGAGTTGCGTTTGTGACGAGGTTATTTGTACCGTTAAAAACTTTGCTTAAAACTTTTATGCAAATGATAATGTAAATAAATAGCGAATATGTTTTGCAAGTACCTGTTCGGCTAATTGCTTAGAACAGTGACATTACCTCTCTATGTTCCTTGCTTGGATGGGGTGTTTCAACATCACATCTTTCTTGCCGACTTTTTTACACATACGTGCTTAATATTTAATAGTGATTCTGTTGGGATTCTCTTTATTTCATAAAATGGGAGGGCTATCATTTTAGTTTTAAGTCTTTCGTGAAACTTGCTGTCTACTCATATATCTCGGTGAACATTGAACTTGCAATCATCTAGATCTAATTAAATTTATTGCAGTATAGTTGTACGAACGCCACTCGTATTCACTACACATTAGCAGTGAATTATTTAGAAATAATCAACGTATCACGATTTACGACTCACTGACAGACGAATGCCACATGTATAGCCCATTAGGTAGTTGGCCTACACTCACAAATAACATGCCACACAAGTTAAAATAACTTACGTGAATTTAAAAACTAGGCCACTCAAATTAATATCAGTACAAATGTAAAATGTATACATAGTTTTTGCTCTAATCGCGTAACACGTCTATCACTTTTGGCATTTTATTTTCCGTTAGCAACATAAAGTATGTGAAAGCTAGTTACAGACGAAAGCCACTCTGACGTGTTCCAATTGTGTTACAAAAATGCTGCTCTCCATAAATAAAGCACTTAATTATTCACGAACACAAAAATGAACACACGCATCCACTACACTGAAAGAACCACGACATTATGGAAATTTACTTTCACACTTCAAAACACAACTACGACATATGCACTTGTAATGAAAACTTTGTAACAATTTTCCTTCATAATTTGATATGAACCTATACTTCTTACATCCTTGTTTAACCCTTAATAGGGCGCGCTCAATGTTGTGACATAAGAAGTCGCGCACGGTCATTCTGGCCAGGTTTCTATAAATTGTTTGAAAAACATGTCTTTGTTTTACATTGACATACTCTTACTAACTGAATATATAAAGTAACTACAGAGCATCTTCGTGGTAGAATTCATTAAATTTTAATGCATGATTTTAGACCTTCTAAAACACTTTAAACAGAACATGTTGAAGAAATTTATATCCATCCATATAACTGATAGCATTAAATAATGTTACATCTGGTAAACTAGCATACATTTACACCCAAAAATTTTGTGATAGAATTATATAATATATTATTTATGATATTATTATTGACTGAAAATATCTTACAAGAAAAATAATACTGCATAATACAAAACTGGTAAAATTTCACATATTTGCACACTAAAACTAACGGTGATAAAATAATTGTATATGACATGACTACAAAAATAATAAAGCTTTGGGAAAAGAAAATATTCTTAAATTTTATAAGAACATACAGCAATTACTAATCTTGAATATGTTTGCACTAGAAAAACAATAGGGGCCTAGATTTACAAAGAATCACTGCTTACAAACGTGATACTATGTAGTTGACAAATTTAACTTTTCACAGATGATTTTATTACTCAGTGAAATGTTCACTTATTCGCAAAATGTAGTGCCGAATACTATTTGAAAGCTTACTAGTCTTCATCATCATTTGGAAACTGTTCTGTCGAGCAGCTGACTCTGCAGATGTAGCTAGTGCACTTCACGCAACGTGTGCTGGTCGTCCTGTTTTTCTTCCACGAACAAAAACTGCACCGTGCAGGAACATTTTTCTCAACAACCTTAGTTGGTTCAGATGTTCCTGCCAGTTCCCTAACTTTTATTTGCAGTGTTAAAGGTAGACTTTTCACCATAGCTCGTGCTTTCAAATGAGAAGCGCAGAGTTCATTTGACAGTGTTTTCATATATTCCCTGTAGTTCATGCTCTTTTGTGTATTTGCATAAAATATGATAAAACTATTGGTTCCAGCAATGTTCAGTAAGATGAAAAAAATTCTTTGTGGCCAACGGCAGCTTTGTTTTGAGACAGAGTATGTGGCTTTCATTTCTTCAACAGGGTCGGCACCTCATTTGGTAGCATTATAAAATGTGAGAATATCGGGCTTGCATGTCTGGCTTGTTGGTTCATCGATTTTGTCGTAATGGTGCATGGTAGATAGGAGAAGTACGACTTTGATCTTCTTTGGAATATGAGAAAATAAAGTGCAGTCTTTACCAAAACCAAACACGCTGCTCAGACTCGGCCGTTGTTTAGCTTGCCAAAATGTAAGTGGTACATCCTTCTTAATTTTACAAATGGTGTCAACCAGGACAATCCATGGTTCTTGATGAGATCAAGAGCAAGCGGGACAGTAGTGAACCAGTTATATGTTGTAACATTACGCCCTGTTGCAGAAATTGGAGAAACCATTCTTTCAACAACCTTATGAACACTATTTTCTATCTTGAATGGGCCATCAGGCTGAGTTCCTGCATACATTTCCATATTGAGTGTGTAGTGTAGTCTTGCATCTGTAAGGGCAAAAATCTTCTTCCTATACTTTGATGGCTTGTTTTTCACGTACTGCCGAAAATTACAACGGCCTCGAAACAATTCTAACATTTCATCAATTGTCTCATACTCGCCGATGTTGTAGTATTCTGCACAGAGGCGTACAAATTCTTCAAACAATTTTCTGATTGGAGGCAGTTAATCCTAAGTTCGCCGTTCTGCTCTATCATTCAGATTGTCGAAACACAGTGAACGCAGTAAATAATATAATTTATCTTCATAGACAATGTTGCACGAAACTTTTCCACTCCTGTGCCGTCGGCAACCCATAGATCGAACAAATTCAGGTGAGCTGCTGGAAGTACCCCTGCCAAATAAAGTAAATCGAAAAGATCTAAATTTTAATCTCATTGTGTCCAGTGTATCTACTTCACGTTCATAGTTTTGGCGAAATCTTGCACTATAAATATTGGTACATCTCACGATATCATCAATGATTGAATCTGGAAAAAACAAACTCCAGCACTTAATAGGGGTTTTAGCAATCTTAGCTGCCCCTTTTACTCTTGGCAAATGTGTAATAATATTTTTTTTTCTCGCCCTAACATTTGTCTTCGGTTGATGTACATTCCACTTCGCAACATTATCATTTTACAAAAAAAAAAAAAATACCCTGCTTGTCATCTCCTTCAATATCACTTTCACTGCCTGACTGCTTGGTGTCTGTTTGGTCACTTTCGAACAAACTGTCTTAATTTTCAGAAGCATTTCCACAAACGTCACTTACATTGAAAACATGTATCAAAAGATTTCTAATACTTTCTTGCTCTCTAGCACATACTGTGTCACTACTCCAATTACTAAACATAGTCAGAAATTCACTAAATGTGTGAAGAATGAAAATCACTCACAATAATAACTTGTCTCTTTCTTGGTCGCACACGGTCTTATTTTCCGGGTTGCACAAAACAAACTGTGACGCTAAAAGTCGCACACGGTCATTGTGACAAGTTATAACATTTATACCTATGTTCTGGTTGAAAGATGGAGCAAGACTGAAAAACAACACCATCCTTGTAATCCTTGACCCAGTGAGTCATCTACTGATGAGGGTGTCACAGGAGGAAGAATGTATTGTCTGGTATCAATAAAAGTTTATCTTACCTGGTCATTTTGACCGTAGCGCGACCACTTAAGGGTTAATCACGAGAAGGCTACAAAATTTGAGGTTACGAAAAATTTAACCAAAACATTACTTTTAGCGCGAGAAATGTTCACTGCTACTTGGAAGCTATATCTGCATGTAAGCACGTGGGTGTGCAGACAGTTTTTGCCGTTCAAGTGGCAGTGAGGATGATGTTACAAATTTTCTGATTGGCTTGTGTAAGTTGGAGAGGGGAGGCAGTTCCGCCGAGCCAAAATAGGCTCCGCCACTTGCGTCTTGCGTTTTCGAGTATATTTAATTCTAACTACGACTCGAGGTGCAGGTGCAGAGCAGATTTCCTTGCGTTGCGCTGCGTCGGTGCAACACGCAAGTGGTGATATTTAATCGGCCCCCAGGAGCAACACCAAGGTACGTCATGCTAGTTGAGTGGAGGTTTACACAATGGCGCTCAAAGGCGCGGTGCGGTGAGTGTGGTGATGCTAAAAAGCTTAGAAAGTCACCGTTGATGTCGCATGGCCTCTATAGAGTGCAGAAGTGCTGACAGAGCAGGGGCCCAATTTTTGAAACTGTCGGAATGTTTCCTCTAGAGGAATGTTTGACTCTATAGCAAGTGTCGTAATGTGCAAATTCCTATTTTTAAAACGACCATAGTCACTATCATGTCGGAATTGTAAGATTACGATAGCACGATGTGGCATCGTTGCATTTTTTGTGACGTCACTGTCGCGTAGCCAATGAGAAATAAGCTATTGTAAACAAGCAAGTATTTATTATTATTTACTCTATGTTATGAAATATTGGGCGGGGAAATTGGGAAATTTGGAAATTGGTTTTTTTTTTTGTATTTATTGTAATGAATGAAAACGAATGTAACTTCTATCGTTACCTGGAAGTAATTAAAACTATGACGTTGTAGGCTTAGTTAATATGGAATGCTCGGCATGGTTTTCTTAATAAATTCAGTGTACATATGTACTTAACCTAAATACTCTTGGCTTGCGATTAATGTTTATTGCAGAACTGCTGGGTTGTGAGTAGTACGTTCGACGACGATTCAATTTCACTTACTGATGTTTTCAACCCCAGTAATTTAACACCAAAAGCATTTAATTTTAGACATGTAAACACATGGTTCTCGTAGCGAACAGTTTACAATATCCTTATTCTACTTATTGTTTTATATGTAACAAGACAAAAAACCAGGAAATGAATTTTCCGTTTTTGTTTGTAATTTAAGCATGGGGGACAAGGTCAATAATACAACAGTATACCAAAAAACTGTTCAACGTATGCATACACACATACTTTCCCCAGTTACATATCTGTCTCAAAATTATTTTAATTATTATCAGTAATATCTGGTTAACCTTCCAACCAAACTTGTCATAAACTTTGGAACCTACCTATAGGTGACATTTTGCTAAAATAAAAGGGGGAAGGTTTTTGTGTTTAATTTCAAGTAGGTAGTAAGTGTATGTGTACTGTACCAGCACTTTTTCTTGCAACTGCACTTTTGAAAAAGTATGGCTCATTGTGTAGTCAGGCCTATAGGTTTATCACAAATGAATAATAATAAGTTTTATACTTGCAATAGGGCCAACACCTAGTGGTGAGCAGACACCTCCCCATCCCCACAGCACCAGTCCCTTCCTAAGCCTTCCAACCCCACTCACAATCTCCAACTCCTTCCTCAAAGCAGTCCACTCCCTCGCTGTCCTCACCAACATCGACTATCTACCCCTCTTCATTATCCTCCACACCATATGAATTTTCTCACTGTTACTACTTTTTCCCTTAAAAATTCCCTCGGTTAGTTTCTAGGCGAAACTTCTTCATCCCCCCTCTCCCTTCACCATCCTTTACAACATGACCAGCCTGCTGTCCCTCAATGGTTTCTATCCAATTGCTTCATCATCTTGCTAGGCCTATAGTTCCTTTCCTCCTCACCAGTCTGACCCTGCCTAATCCATTTATTCTTCACCCATCTCACTCTCCTTCCATGAACTTCTACAATTATATTGTATGTGAATTATAAGTTTCTTATGTGCATTCATTGTGTATATTATATATGTACATATAATGTTCAAATTAGGTGCAAAAATGGTTCAAGTGTCCTACCACTGAAAACATATATTATATACATAATATCTCAACGTGAATAATGTAAAGCTATTTAGCTATTCATTGTGTGTATATTATACATATATTTGCAACTGTTCATGATACAGATAATTTTCATTTATGATACATGTATAATACGTATGTCAAATATACTTACACATAAAATCAGCTTAGCTTTTAGCTACTGTGTTGTGTGGGTGTATATAGTACACAGTCATCTGCAGAAGGTCTTATTTTACCTGTAATCATGAATCTCATGTAATTCACCATTACAGTGAAAACAAAGGCCCCAACACACTTACTTCCCTGCGGCACTCCTGATGTAACCTCTCCTTCCTCTGACATTACCTCCCCCACTTTCACTGAATGACTTAGTCCCCTGAGAAAGTCCTTAATCCAGTCAACCACCTGCTTGTCATCCAGCAGTTTTTCCACTTTTCTAATCTGCATTCCATGAGGAACCTTGTCAAAGGCCTTCTCGAAGTCTATGAAGCATGAATCCACCTGCTACCCCTCATTGACTGTCTGAACAGGATCCTCCAACAAACTTGTATTTCAAAGCTCCTTTCATTAGCAGAATTCTCCAGTCAGGTTTACTTTGTAGTTTCATAATGTGGAATCTAAAAATGTTTCTTTTCTCAACTGAGAGTCTGCCCTCCCCGCTACTCCAATTTACCAAGCTTTACATTATTTGAGGCTAGTGCAGGCCTATCCTTTCAACACCCTAACCCGCCATAGTAATCACCCTCCCATTATATGTCACAGTTGTTAGATCGTTATCAGGTGAAGTCAGCTGTTTTGGAAAATGTATAGCAGGCTACAATTTGTATTTGTGGTTTTTTATTGATACATATAATGTTATTATAGAAACTTCAGCCTCCAAAATAAGAAAAAAATTACTGCAGTAAGTTGTTGGAAGTAAATTATCCTTTTGAATAGCCTAAATGTCACTCTGAAAAGTATTTATGGGAAAAGGCACTAGGAATGTTTGCTTTTTTTTTTCAAGCTTTATTATTATGGTATTTTGCTTTGACCAGCAGATTTATAAAAATTTATGAGAATATGAGAGGAACAGTTTATGAAAATAGCAGGTAGAAGAACTGTAAAATTGTAGACTGTAGTGGATTTCTTCAGCGACTAAGGAAATGTGATTTTTGGCATGAAAACGCTTTTCAGTCAGACCACATGTGACTGATGGTATAACGCCCTAAAAATAAGTTTCAGCAGAGATACTGTAAATCTACATATGAACGGTCAACTGGGTAAATTGTATACAGTTGAAGTATGAACAATTTCCCATTGTTTCAGTAAGTGTGTAAATGTACAATGTAACACAAACTACTTTTTTTGCCAAAAAATGTGACTAGTGGCTAACCTATTTTGCTTGCGAGGATAATAATTTTTTAGTTTAGCTCATTGTACCCGTCGTATCTTTGAGTACAATTTTGTGCAAAAAGATACAAGTCATGATATACGACAGGGGCATCGCGTGGAGTGTTCCAAGGTGTGCGGTGACCAGCAATGACTATACACAACACTGAGTTGTCAGAGGAACTATTTAACTTGTATGGTCAGGAACACTCCACAGCCAGTAGCGTACAAGAGGCAAGGTAGGAATTACTCTATAATAATATACACCTTGGTTTCTGCAACAACACAACTGCTCAAAGCGTATAGTCGCTGTTAATTCCGCTCGCCTTGGAGCACAGCCACGCTACGTCACTGATATACGATAACGTCAATATAAAAATATACAATGTAGGGCTCATTTATTACTCTGTGTGGGAAAGTAAATTATTATTCACTGAAACTTTCAGGGTTAAGCTTGAGTAGTATTTTACTTGGTAAACATAACCACAATACTTACTAGTTACTAACAAAACGTACATTGGGACAGTAGTAGGTAATTAATACTGTCACTTTATTAGTATGTGTCTGTAAAAAAAAAAGACCTCAGAGTATTTTAACTCATTATTGGTTGTGCAATAAGTACCTTGCTCAGCTTTCGAAATACAGTTTTTTATGCTGAATAGGTGTGTCCTTTCTCCTGACTTTTGTATCTCTTTGGTTAGTTCTTAGGAGGCTGAACAGATGTAACTAATACTTACTCTTGGGGTAATATATGGTTAATAGGCATGTATGTTGCGTGAGCATTTCACTCATAGCACGACTAGTCATGTCAAGTGCTGTTGTTAGTTGTGGAATATACATATGTTTTTTTCTAAGATTTAGGTAATTTTAATTAAATGCATTCTAGTACTATATTATAATGAGCAGTAGGAAGAAAATTGTCCCTTGCAAAATTCTATTCCACATCCAAGCACAGCATTATGCAAGTCTTCTTACACAACTGATTGCATTATGAGCAAAATGCTCTCACAATGTACATGCCTGCAAACCATATATTGTCTAAAGGGTAAGAATTAATTACATCCGGCCAGCCAATAGCTACTAAACATGCAAGGTTCAAAATCAGCTAAAACAAAGGACACACTTATTCAGCAATTAAAAAAACTGACAATAGTTTGGAGGGTGAGTTCATAGTGAGACCCATAATTTAGACGCTAAGTTTGTGGAGTAGGTATAATGCTTTGATTCTTGTTTCAAGAAAGTAACTAAAGTACTCTCAAAGAAATCAATTCCAGAGTTACAGTCTAAACGAGCCTGCCAGTAAGCAAAATTGGTTAAGCGATGCATAGGTTACAATTTTTTTTTGGCAAAGTTTGATTTACATTTTACACTTGCTGAAACAATACAAACAACAGTATTCATACCTTAGCTGCATATTATTTATCCATCATATTTACATCCACGGGTAACACAACTATTATTTATTTATTTGTGTAGGTACATTAATTGCACACTGCCCGACTCGGAGACATCTTCACACTTGTAATTAAATTTCCTTTCGTCGCCGAAGAAATCCACTAAAGTACAATATTTCTTGCTGTCGTTTTCACATACTATAACCCTCTAACGACATCATCTAATAAAGTAAGATGAAACTCGGAAACAAAGTAAGGGTAGCAATTCTCTTGTTTCAACAACAACACAGCAACATTCCAACACCTACTTGGCTGGCGGATTTATTTCGACATTTCGGGCCTAGATTCCGATAGTAATTCCGGTATCGAGTGCTCAAAAATTGCACTTTTTGATTCCGCTAGCGGAATGGCACCATTCCTCTAGCGAAATCATTCCGACAGTTTCAAAAATTGGCCCCAGAACACTCTGTGTGCAGTGTGTGCTGCATGCGATGGAATGAAGAAAGTAGGCAGTGCAAAGGTTATATGCTGTACCTGCAGGCGAGCTGAAAATGCATCAGTGCATGAGTCGCGCCAACGCAAGGACGTGCAAGGAGGATGTTGTCTCTCTCTAACACGGTGAGAACAGAGCGTGGGATCACGTATGGTGTATCCTGTGGATAGTATTATATACTGATACTGGCCTGGCGAGCTGGCCCATGAAGCGAGCTTGTGGTCGCTCTGCCTGGACTGGGAGACGTGAATATACAGGGTGGCCAAGAATAAGTGTTACAAATTGATAGGGATGGTAGATGTGCATGTTTGGAACATATTTGATCAAGGAACCCATGTCCGCAAAATGCATCCTTATACCTGCAATGGTGCACCAAAGTAACAGGGGTAGGCAGGCAACCTGGCGACAACAAGCCAGTCGTAGTTGTAGAGGCTACATGGAAGGCTACACATTGGCAGAGCTAGCCGATATGCATTTAGTGTATGGCGCAGCAGGCTGCAATGGAAGAGAGGCGGAGAGACAGTATCGTCAGAGGTTTCCTAACCGACGGCACCCTGCACACACAATGTTCGCACGCATTGACCGCCGTTTGCGGTTCGCTGTACGTCACGAAGCCAGCAAGTGGTTCGAGAAGGACAATACGGACACTGAGCTTTGACGAAGAGGTGCTGGAACGAATTCAGGACACACCTCCCGTCAATCTGTTGCACTGGTATTAAAGGAACAACTTCTGCGCCCGTACCATGTACAGAAGGTACAGGCCTTACAAGAAGCTGATTATCCTGCACGGCATGCGTTCTGCCGATGGTTGTTGCAGTGCTGCGAAAATGTGCCACAATTTCTACAGCATGTGTTGTTCACAGACGAGAGCTGTTTCACCAGGGATGGCTTGTTCAATACCCGT
>PNEQ01041197.1:0-13262 GCA_003012365.1 Medauroidea extradentata
CATTTCATTATATTTACTGGTTTTCAAGTTTTGTATGAAGTAAAAATATGCAAATTTTGACTTTGAAGTGACATTACGGGAAAACTAGATGAGCTAATTTTTTTCCGTTAGATGTTAATGTACTCTTAAGTAATGTCTACAAAACTAACACTATTTTATACAAATATAAAATTATGAATTTTTCCCCACTTGAACGCCCCCTCTTTTAACCTTCTTGGCAAAAAAACATAATTATAGGGTGGGTCTACCTGGTGTGTGATGTATGTTTTAATAGCAGTTACGTACAGTAATTTGCAAAGTCATAAGTTGAAATCGAAGTTGTCTTAAGTGCACCTGTCAACATTGCTGGCCCTTCACACCACTAACAGTTGTACTCACTCATTTGTTAACTACTTTGCATTTATACTAATAGCAATTTTCCATCAGCACCTCTGATTAGCTTCAAACCACATGTACCTTATTTACAGACGTCCAAGAAAACCAACTGGCAAGGTAGATGTTCCCATATAAAAAGTATTTTTTTGTTTGGAAGAGGGAAGAATGAAAAACAGTAAGCAGAACTTAAAGAGGGCATGGTACATAATTCTATGCTAATAGCATTAATCTATAACTGTATGTTTCTTGTAGCCAATTTGCGAAAATTAAACAGTAACAGTCCTAGACAATAGTTTTAGCCAACTTTTTAAACAAAATTGTCTTCAGTGTTACAAACTTCCTGAGGCACAGTCTCTGACGCCGGAACCTCGTGCATTTAACTGCGGCGCAAGAGATCACGAGTAATAAATTAGTAATTTTGGATAAATATTTACTCATAAAGTTGGCAAATGCCATTATCTAAGATTGTCATTGAGTATTTTTTCCATATTGATTTCGAAAAAAAGTGTAGAAATTGATGTTTTTAGGGTCTATTTATCTACCACGCACTCTTAGGATAGAAAAATTCTTATTCAAGGCATATAACAGTACATTATTTTTTAAATATAAAATGAAAGCCTGACTGTCTTATCAGTGCAAAGACCAAACCTCTTAACTCAAAACATGAAATTTTGAGGTTGGGTTTCCCTTTGGCTTAGGCAAGCACTTGGAAGGAATTTTTTGACATTCAGCTTCTATGGAGTAGAAAAAAGGTGAAATGTGGTCTTAATAAATTTTCAAAACGTTCTAAACTTGTCAATCTATCTTCGTAATTGCTACTTCTTTAGTGCACTCATACATACTTATAACTCAACTGTGGGTTTTATCGATATTTACCTTCTAAGGAGGTAAGATGACATGAACAGTATTTTCTATTATAATCATCTATATCTGTCACCCATAAGATATCGAGGTATTCCTTGCTTTAGGATAATACTTACTGAAATACCTTAAAGATAATTTAAGGATATTTCTAAAATATGTTCCATAAAAGGCCAGGGAATGAAAAGAAAAGTAGTGTTTTTGATTAATATTGAGACATATATCTTTAGGACCTTGCATACATAAATGCCTGCAAAATTTTTAATGAAATGCTGAGGTGCATAAAAAGACATTAAATTTGTTTTTTTTATTGATGGAGTAGTTTGAAGCCATTGAACTTGTCGAGAAATTGAGGTTATTTTTGCTTTAGAATGGTGCTTTCGTAACTACAGAAAAAGAAAGATGTAGTGTAAGGAATCTCTGTAAATGATTTTCCATCAAGCTTTTTTTTATCTTCTTCCAAAATGTCATTAATAATTACAGTGAATGTATTCTATGCAGCAGCAACAGGGGACATCTTGTAGCTCAATGACACAAAGGGTAACTTCTAGGAATTGGTAAGAACCTGCTTGTACGTAATTTAAAAAATAAGAAAAAATTCATGTTTTCATAGATGCTAGATGGAGCTGTGTATGTTTTGATTCTCTGTAGTAGCGTTTACAGTTATTTTCTGTTGGTTGAAATATTTAAAAAAATCCATACGGAAGGTATTGAATTTGTCCACTTTGGAATTTTTTGGTTCACATTTTGATATCTGATGTGACTGTTTTTACGTCTGTGAATGACAAGTGTGGCAGTGTGAGAAGACCAGTGAGTGCAACCTAGGAAAGGACATTTAGTGCAAGGTATGCAGCACTGCAGCAGTGAACATAGGTAATTGTTGGGAAAGTTCTGTGGAGGAACTTTGGCTAAAGTAGAACTTGGTAAACACTTAAAGGTATGCATTTTTATCTAAATAATCAGATTGTATTAGAGACGGGAATAATGTTTTGTAGAGGCATTTGTTGTTCATGAGGGACAATTTGTGTGTTAGCATGTAAGTGGCAGAAGTGACGATGTAAGAAATTAGTAATTGTCTTATTTCAGCCAAAATTAAGACCCCTCCATCCTTTGACAATAAGTACAATAAGTGTGGCTAGATGGCTGTGGGAGTCCTCTGTTTCTTAATTTCTTTGTCACCAATTTACTAATTAAAAACTGACGTGCCCAAGTGAATGCTGATTCTGCAGAACATCCAGCCACTCTCTCTGTAGTTCCGTAATGTGGCCACACTTACCTTTATCTTCCAGGTATTCCAGACTTGCTTTGTAACATAAAAGCACTTGGTTGAACCCTTATCCTCTTGCCCTTAGTGTTGAGAAAATTTGTAAAACAAATAGCAGATTTACATTTCTAGGGTACTTATGACTGCCTTTCACAGAAATATCATAGTTTTCGTTAGAAAGAAGTAAAGGCCTCTTCAGTAACATTTTTATTTAGCGAGGGTCTTTTGGGAGGTGATGTCACTTCCCCTCCTTCCCACCCCAACTTAGATCCATCCCTGCCTGCCGTATGCAGACTCATCCCATTATATCAACCCTTTCCTCCTGCTATATTCCAAGTTACACTCATTTACAGACGACTTATTTAGTATGATTTCAAGTTTCAACTAAATGCGTGGTTAAAACGATAGTTAAGCTGTTTCAAGTACTCCAATTTGATAAATACAGTATATATTATGTATGTGGGGCATTTTCAGAACATATTCCATGATGGGGTGTATGGTTTTTAATATATTTTCTTGAATTGTTACAGTCTCAAGGTGTTACAAAATGTAATCTACATTATATAATTTTTTAATTTCCAGTTATTAATAAAACATCTTAAAGAACAATCATTTTAAAATCCAAGAGCAATACTGATCTTCAATGTCTTTGAATGTTCCATGCAATGGGACAGAATGACAAGCTGTATTATTGTGGACATACGCCATTGCAATATTATGACGTCCCAGGAATCTTAGAAAGAGACTAAGAAAGATGTGTTGAGTACAGCCAACTCGGCTTGTTATTCTCTGTTTTTCGTATTTCGTTGTTCATCTTTCTCAGCCTATTTCCAAGATTTCTGGAACAACATAATATTGCACTTGCGTATGTCCACAATAATACAGCTTGTCTGATCTTCAACTCACGAAAATGTTATTTTCTGAGGTCGACCTTGAAGCGCGCATCAAATGCCGCATTGCCTCAACGAGCCAAGTGCTGAACTAGCGTGCAAGGTTCCCGCCGAACGGTTTTTACTACGGGACACTAAGCTGAGACCATATAATTTTATTGGCGGGAAGTCTGCAACTAAGTTCAGTGTAGGTCGCAATCTGAGTTTCACATACATCCAGTTAGAACATTTTGAAGTACGGAAGTCTGGAAAGGCTGTTTTTAGCCATGTCGGAGGGCTTAGAAACGAGGTTCCGACCTTGCCTGAAGTTTTTCTTTTCATACGATGGCACAATGGGCACACGTGGAATATTTTCGTAGAAAAAACCTGTTAACGAACACGCTGAAACGCATTTGAAGCATGGGGTAGGCGGCCGCCTTAACATCCTGTAAGTGTAAGCAGTTGGGAATATTGAAAAAAAATTTTTTTGCAATTTTAATGTTCTATTATACAATGTCTCTTAACTCCGCCGACATTTAAACGAGGCAACATTTCCCTCAAAGAAATTGCAAATACGCAGTGACAATCACGTGTGCAAGTGCGCCGATAAGCCGCGCGCGTGAAAGCGCGCTCTAGATCACGTTCCCTTCCTCCCGCCCCTGATCTAGATCCCCTCCTCCCGCGCCGTCGTTCTTCAAGCCGGCTGTAGGCGAAGTTGGGTTGACAGCAGTTGTGCTTGCGTTGTAGCGCGGCGCGCATGCGCAGTGTGGTTGTGTTAGTGTGTGAGGCGTGTGCGATTCGCCGGCGCGACGGTAATGTTTCGCGTCGAAACATTGAACTGTTGAAAAGTGGTGGTCCAAAATACGCGCGACAAGAGTGACAGAGGGAAGAAATATTACTGCTTGTAAGTACTGTAACTGCAAATACTAGCACGGTTGCGCTCATGGACCTGATTTTACTAACGTATCAATAGCAGGCAGAAATTTGTAGAGTTACGTTTTAATGTTGTTCTTTTCGAACACAACAATGGTAGGCAGTATGAATTTATGGTTCAAATTTTAAGTGGCCAGTTGATTTGGCTTTTCGATGATTAACCTTGTTTTGTTTTTGTAGAAGTAGTAAACGATGACAGTACTTTTATTTTTCAAGGTACATAATTTGTAATATGCTTTGTGAGCTGTGTGGAATGTGTGTGATTCGGATATTTGTTTACAATATTATTATTAGCAAAAGTACTAAAAATAAAACTTATTTCATACAGCGCTTGTTACTTTGCCCACCCGAGGTGATTTCCGTTTACCTTCCCATCTTCGTCTTTTTTTTTCTTCTCTCCGTTCAGAGCGTAATAATTTCTATCAGAAATGGAAGGAGGAAGCCTGTTTCCCTAACCTTGTTCAGGAAGTGAATGGCAAACGTTCTTTCCTGCGTGTCCTACGCATATTTGGCTATTTATTAACTTCAACGTTTATCACGTAGTTCTGTTTCGCCTAACTTCAATACATTTTGGTAGTTCCAAGATCGCTTTCCGTTTATTGCAGATTTCAAACGCAATATCAGTGGATACTTTTATTACTAAACCTGATATAGTAGTTTCAAAATATTGTACAATAAACATTACGTGTAGTGTGACATGCATGTTATTATGTAAAGAAATGTCCTCGTCAAAAAAAAATCACTGAAGCTATGTGAAACCAGTAATAGGTGGTACGGAGGCGAGAAGCAGGCTGCCACGTGTGTAGAGTAAACACGAGCGGGTCGGGTGTCGGGAATTTTTTTATTGCTGCGCTTGGCTGGCGGTGCTTTGAAGGTCACGCGTACGTTACGTTGGCAACATTTGTCACACGCTTCCGCGTTGAATGTCCCTACACGTGACGACCAGCTGATCGCTCTCATTTGTACTATTATAGCTGATGGCTCAGAGATAGTGACATAGCACCGGGACAAATTAATTTCACACTGCCCCTAAATCGTTAACTTAGGTCACGTTTAAGTACACGTACAGAGTTATGGTGTAGTATATCGGCGACTGCGTTGTTATTTGGCATTGAAGTGTATTTAGTATTAATTGCGTTTAACCGTTTGCACAATAACTTAGGTTAAGTGCCTTTTCTGACATCTTAGCATGGCTTATAGCTGGGAAATTTGCCATAGTGTCACTCCTCCGTCGGACAACTAGCGCAACGAAAAATAACATGTTATAATAACATAATAACTAATATAAATGATGCATCTGTACTAATGCATGTTATTGACAAATAGTTTTATTTATAATATAGAAAAGTTCAACATAATAACGAAAATTATATAATGAACAAAGTTGAAAAACGTGTTAAATAGAGTGTTTTAACGTTGGTATTACGGAGGTGAAAATTGGTCGCCTTCCGTTTTTTTTACTGACAACACTTACATCACTGACAGTTCGCTAGTGTCCGTGAACCATTAGGGAACAGTGTCGGTAATCAGTAAACATTACTGCAATGTGCGTTGCCTAGCAACTACATCTCTGGCATACCTGTGATATTCTTGCGATAAACAATCATGTTTGTTTTGTTAATTGTGTAAATTTTACTCACTTAAAAAAATTAAGTTGGTATATTTTTTAGCATACTGATGCATCTAGCACGACTTACGACTGATGTAACTTTCTTTGTTTTTTTCACGACGTAGCTTAAACATTGTGTATATTTAAGGTTTGAGAAGCTGTATCCATTATTTTTAAATACATAAGCAAGGTATGATCCAACCTCTAAACATTATTTAGGCTTCGCAAACTGCACGAAATATAGTCTGTTCAGAAACTGCTGAAGTACTTTCAGAGAATCTTGAAAAATTGTCAATGCAACTTGCGTCCTAGTTCAACTCGTAAAGAAGAGATTCGCCCTCGAAATTCGCGTTATAATTTTCTGCAAGATATCTAAAACGGCTTGGGGAAAAAACATGATTTTTTGGTCAACGTTTTAATTGTATCATAAGGCGTGTCAAAAGCTCACGAGTGTAGGTTAAGCCAGTGAAAATTTCAGTTCAAGGTGTTTGAAATGTAACTCGAGTGAAGTTTACCCGTGTACGAACGTTACCTGGCAGCCTCTCGACGTCGCATTTATCAACATATTCAACATGTGTAAAATATGTATTTTTTTCCCCCGCGGTATTGAAACCCTGAATATTGTTATAGGCATTCATCAAGATCGTGATCCACAACCTGGTCACGTGACTGAGATAACCGTCGTTATTATAACAAATGAGCTTTAGAAAGCGCTTAAGATTTGCTAGGGTGACCACCATTCAACTTATCAGTCGGTTTGATGCAATGGCGTAGCCAGGATATAGGTTGGGAAGGGGGGGGGGAGAAGTTGACCACAGGACACCTACCACTTATCTAAACTAGGGGTCCTCCCCTCCCCCACGGGAAAATTTGTATTTGAAGGTGCGAACTAGTGCTATTTTATTAGTTTTCGTAACAAAGCATGGAATAAATAAGAAGTATTTCTTGGAATGAGTATATTGTAAGTTGAAAGAAAAATACATATAGAAAATTTACCTACATGGCGGACAAATGGTCAGCCTGTTAGTAGTAAGGACAATCTTGATGCAGATCCTCCGTGGTCTTTTGAAGACAAGGTAATTAATATACCATGCGATAGACGTCACAGGCGATCGGAATGGATGAGTACCGGTCAGTCATCCGGGACAAGAATTCAGCTCTGACTTAACTGAATGTTCCCGCAACGCCTAGAACGTTCAGCTTACATCAGCCAGCAGGGTCTGAGAATATTCTGGGCATCGTCTCGGGCGACAATAAATACCGGCCCACTGCGCGTATAGGGTAGTGATTGCGGCGTTCAACTGGTGAGTGGTCGCAATGGACTGGGCAGCGACGGACGAGACGGGAACGGAGGTGTGGATGACGGTGGCACTCTTCAGGGGTGTGAGTAAGGGTGAGAGTGGACAAACACGTAAGCTGGTTGCGATACACAGGCTATTTGTCACCATGTCCACAAGGATTTGCCTTCCAAAATATGTTGGGTGTTCTTGGATGTTTTGTACAGAAGTACAGCATGAAGTCAAAAAATAGTTCTAAAAACTCACAAAATTTATTTTTATTTACTAAATTTTTTTGGGTAGGCCTGTCTCGTTCTGTACCTCTACCTAGTTTTGCCTTCCCCCGCCAATTTTTTTTTTTTTGCAGAAATGTCATCGCAGTTGGATGACTGGTATAGAACCACATAGAAGATGAACAAACAATTTTTATGATTTAAGCTAACAGCCCGCGTGCGGCATTGCCCACGTGTGTTACTTGTAACAGCGAGTATTTACTACAATTGAAGGACCTCTTTGTACGCCAGATTAGTAGTTCAGCCATCAAGTGTTAGGATTACTAAGCTGCAGGTTGAGTGAGCTTACTCTGCAGCTGGCTACGTAGCTATAGCTGCCATTTGAGAAACTGCCCTTAGTCTATCACTGCCGATCTTAACAATTGTCCCGGGCCTTATTTATAGTCATAGCAAAACAGACCTTGAATATGAGAGAGTTTTTGGATGGTATAAGTAGTATACGTGGTATGATGACGATGACTAGTTTACATCTAGCACGATCATTGATGACAGTGCCCTCAATACGTACCGCCTAAAGTTAATTAAAAGTAAATATATTATTCAGTCATTGGGAACATATAGGTTATACGACCATATGAAATGTATAATTGCAGAATGTTAACTTCCCTGTAAATTTCTTCTCTAATGCTGTACTTGCTTTTTTGGATCGTCTGCTTTGAGAAGTTTACGAAGACTGCATCCCCCTCTCCCCAACCGGGTATTTTATTTATTTTTTTAATAAAAACTGACCTAATTATTTTTCGTCTTTACGTAAACATCATTATGAAGCAAAATCTATTTCAATATCTCAACTGATTGGGTAGATATCATGGGGTAAATGATAGAAAACAAATTTTACGCTTTTTCACCTTTTTAGTGATCGAATTTCGCAAAATCTTACCATCAAGTGTTAAAAATTTGCGTAAGTATCCAATAGAAGTGAAACTCACCACGACAACCTATTGAGCCAATGTGTAATTCTTTTAAATACTTTTTTCTATTCCTTCGCAGCTGTAAGAGTTCAGATTTTAAAAGTTCTGAAATCTGTTTATGGGCATTTACGTATTCATCATCATAAAAACAAAAAGCAACTCTACGTCTCGACGGGTTCGTTAGCACTCGTGGATTTATCTAAAACACGTTCCGTGTATTTTCATCCCCTTAGGTTCGAATTTAGAGGAAAAAAAAAACATAGACAATTAAGGGTATATAATGGGAGTCAAATTTAAGTGGAAACTATGACGACATCCCGCTTATTTAAACATATATAGACGATTAATTAAAAACGCCTTTCATCCTGTTTCATCACTTTGCATCCCCGTAGCAATAGGTGTCAAATTTCGAAAAATCAATAAACTACATTTCATGCGAGTAGGATATTTTCGTCAGCGTTCTACATCGAGGTCTTAAACGCTGGAGGGGTGGCATTATGTGAGTATGGAGCAGCGCCGGAAGGGGCGGGGGAAACGGGAGATCCCCGAGAAAACCCGCCGACCAGTGGCATCGTCCGGTAAGATTCCCACGTGCGAAAGTCCAGGGACTGACCCCGCTGGGAATCGAACTAGAATCGCCTTGGTGGGAGCTGAAAGGTTTGACCTCTCGGCCACCGCGCTCCCCTACGTTTCATGTATTTAGCCTAAGTAAGCATTAAGCTTAAGGGGCCCGCCTCGTGGCACATGTGTTTGTGTGAGTGAGGTATGGTGCTAAGGGCGACGTCGTATGGGCCGTACAACGGTGCTTCGCTTCTACGCTTAATGCGTGCAGTCTTCGCGAAGAAACAAATTTCCTATGGGACTTTAAGTGGTGACCCTATTGTTTTGTTTACGAAATCACTTTACTCAAGTCCAATGCACTACCCTTAAGTGGTTTCACATGTATTCGGCTAGTATATTTTCCGCTATAGCAGCCTGAAAACCCCGTTTTAACCCATTTTGACGTGCCCTAAAAGGGGATTTCTAATGCGTGTGTTGTCTCGAAAGTACTTAAGGGCAGTCGTCTGAGGTGTGTGTTCTTTTCGTAGACAAACGGCATGAACACACATATATTAGTTTCGGTGTAAAACTGTTTCTTCAAACACGCTGCAGTGTGATTTTATGGCAACGAGGCGGGCCCCTTAAACAGAAGTCGTGTCAATATCTAAAATTTCAGTGAGATCTATATATCGATAGAGCCACGATTTTATGGCGAAAAGATTTTGCAACATTTGGCTTCAATGCTCTATGTGCACATATGCAGCTCCGCTACATCGTCTGTGATTGAATTATTTTACTCTCACTCGCCTTGGCAAATTACAGACGTACGGAGTCACAGTAAACTTATTCTGATTGGCACAGTCAAATGCGCAACGTGTATAAACAAAGACACGCTGCCAGTAATCATGAAGTAGAGCTGCCGATGTGCACGAGAGACACTGAAACAAAGTGGGGCAAAAATCTTTTCGCGACAAAATCGTGGCCCTATATATCGATAACGAATCGAAAACGTATTTTACCTTTTTTTATATATAGGCTCTAAATTTTGAGTAGAATTTGGAAAATGCTGAAAAATATAAACATCATTGTGAAGCAATCAGCACTTCGATATCTCGACTGGTTCGGTAGTTATGAGCCCATTATGTTCGAGATGTATAGACGATCAATATAAAACACATTTCCCACCTTTTTACTCTTTCGGATTCGAATTTTGAAAAATCGAAAAACTACCTTTTTGGTATTCACATCAGCATCATTTTGAAGTAAAAAAGCAACTCTGTATCCCGATGAATTCAACAGTTATCTATAATTAATCGAAAAAACATGTTTGGTCTTTTCACTTCCTTAAAAGTTGAATATCGAAAAAGCCTTAAATTGGCTGATGTGCTTTTTATGATTGAGCCATTGAAATAATTGTCAAGACGATAGGCCGTCGGGTTCGAGCTATGTAGACGAATCTTATTAAACACAGTTTACCCCTTTTACCCCCTTATGGGACGAATTTCGAAAAATACATTAGTGCTTGCCTACGACATAAAGGAAACCCACACAAAAAAATTCACATTTCTATGTTCAGCGGTTTGGGCTGCAGTTTGATGTCAGTCAGTCAATGTTCTCTTTTATATGTATAGATTATTTTGACGACAAGGGGTGGGGACTGGTGTTTTATTTCGTTGCGATGTTCGTTTAGTGAGCTTTCAGTCTAAGAAAGAAATAAACTCCGTCAGAAAATGTAGATCATCTGGTGGAATTTTTTTCACGTGCTGCTACTCAGTTCCATATTTCGCAAGTTGTACGGAAGTTGTGATAGCAACGAACCTTCCTTGTTATCAGAACCACGCGGTATCTCGACGATTGCGTGCCTGGTCGCCTCGCCCACCTGTTGTAATCTTGTCTGTGTGTGGAATTTACCTGCATTGTGCAACTACTTATAGGACGTCGCCTACCACGCGCTTAAAATGTGTTGCAGCGTGTTCGTAAATACGTTTTTTTACTAAACCAGTGGTTCCCAAACTGGGGGTCGCGACCTCTAAAGGAGTCGCGGGCTGTTTCGAGAATGGTCGCGACAGGCTTCCAAAATAAGTTTAAAAAACAGAACAATACTCGATAAAACTGAAAAGTGTAAAAATGAAAATCCAAACAAATGACTGAACTTAAAATGTACATTAATACTAATTACTGAGACAACACGTGCGTAAATATTATTTGTTAAAAAGGAGGAGGTCACAGTTAAAAATCGTACACAAAAAGGGGTCGCGGTTTAAAATTGTACCCAAAAGGGTCACAAGACCAGAAACATTGGGATCCACTGTACTAAACTATTCCACATTTTCCCATTGTTTCAATGTACGAAAAAGAAAATATACTTCAAGCGATGACGGAAAGGTAGTTTCAAAATGTCACGTCAATTATAGAAAAATTATTTCGGAGCCTCTCAAAATGGCTTTAAAAAAAAGAACAAATTTTTTTAACATGCTATATCAGAAAGAACTACTCACGGAATCCGTGCGAAACTTCTCTAGAAACATGTGGTGGACTGTTCTTAAGAGGGCGTGGTACATAATTCAACGCTAAAAGCATTAATCTATAACTGCAGGTTTCTTGAAACCAATTTGCAAAAATTAAACAATAGCAATCCTAGATAATAGTCTTAGCCAAAGTTTTAAACAAAATTGTTTCCAGTGTAACGAACTTGTGAGGCACAATCTCTGACGCCGGAACCTCGTGCATTTAACTGCGGCGCAAGAGATCACGCGTAACAAATTAGTAATTCTGGATAAATATTTACTCATAAAGTTGGCAAATCATTATCTAGGATTGTCATTGAGTATTTTATCCATATTGGCTTCTAAGAAAGCGTAGAAATCAATTGATTTTTTCAACGTTTATTTGTCTACCACGCACTCTTAAAAACTTTCCACCAATAAATAGATAGTCACTACTGAACGTGTCAGTCAGTGATATACGATACCACTGCACGCCGTTTCAGTGTCTTGTGCTAGAGGTGATACCACACCAGATGAGCCGGTCAACATCGCCCTTGGCGCCGTGCCTCACTCACGCAAACAGCTAATTAGTAAATTCACCGGTGCATCCACCAGTGTACACCGGACATTCGTAAATGACTGTTTTGCTGCAAACCAGTTGAATCGATGCATACATCAGTTCAACAGACCTGAAAAGCGGTGAGTCTGGTGGATATGCACCGGAACTTCCACCGGTGAGTTTTAGAACACAAATCTCTCAAAAAACTTAAAAAAAAGATAACTTAACTGTGGAATGTGAGGACAAAGAAAGCAAGACTACCATATTTTTGTGCACGTAAAATTGTTTGTATTTTAAAATATGTACATTCTGTAAAAATAGTTATTTATTTAATTTGTAAATTTCCGTTATAAACTATAAATTATGATACCAAAGTGTTCTGTTTGGATTTATACGGTAGTATAGTCTTAAATAACATCAGTAGATTCATCCAATTTCACTCATAACGAAAAAAAAAAAAAAAACTGTCAACCTGATTTTCGGTAATGGCCTGAACCGGTGTTTCAACCCCTGATGGATCCACTGGTGAATTTCCGAAAACTCGGAAACACACGGGCAGTAGGCGCCTTACAATCCAGATTTATTATGCTCACCCCAGGGGTGCCCGCCCCGTCCCCCCTCCAAGACTCAATGGGCCCCAACCAAAAAATAATCCCCCAAAAACTCAAAAACTAATGTACTATGAGTTACACTTCACTACTGGAGAGATATTTAGTATACTATTTCGTAAAAACAATTATAAACAAATACAACTGCTCTGGTTTTATTGGCCTACTTTGTAGTTAATACCAAGAAAGTACTTTTACAATGATAAAAAAACATTTTTCGTTCATAATTAATCAATAATCATTATATTCTTGAAGAAAAAAAATCCCCCAACAATTCTAAATACGCAACTTGCACAATAATCCCCCCTTGTGGGTACCCCTGCTCACCCCTTACCTGATTTTGTGTGATAATTGTGATGGACCACCCCCGAAATAAATCCTGAATACGGCCGATTCTACGGTCATGGATTGAGAAGTGCTACGACTATGGCACAGACTAAATAGTAATACAGACGTGAAATGACGTGGTGGCTCGTTTGACATAGGCGAACTTGGCCGCTTATTGGCTGCCCGAGGCTGTAGACTCCAGCCCCGTGTCTGTTTGGCTCCTGCATGTTACTACAGGTTTCCTATTGGCCTGGCTGCCGACTAGCAGAGCAGCTGCCTCACGCTGATTGGCAGTAGGTGTTTCCGCCATGTTGCTGGCCAGGGAAGCCATTTTGCTGGCGTGTGTGACT
>PNEQ01041198.1:0-13262 GCA_003012365.1 Medauroidea extradentata
TCGCTAGACTTTTCTTAGTCCTACAAACCTACATTTCGTTCTCATCCATCAAACTAAACCCAATTTTCATCTAGACAAACGCACATTCATTACTCACTTGTACTACACCAGACATATTACTCAGTCAGGCAATACACACAAACTGCACCTTTCAATCATATAGCTTAACACAACCAAAAGTCGTTCCTCTTATACCTAACATCAATAGCTGGCACATGCTACTTACAGTATCATCTCCAGTACATTCATGTCAGTCAAATAATAGCCTATAATAATTATTCGCTAAACTTTTCTTAGTCCTACAAACCTACATTTCGTTCTCATCCATCAAACTAACCCAATTTTCATCTAGACAAACGCACATTCATTACACACTTGTACTACACCAGACATATTACTCAGTCAGGCAATACACAAATATGCACCTTTCAATCATATAGCTTTACACAACCAAAAGTCGTTCCTCTTATACATAATATCAATAGCTGGCACATGCTACTTACAGTATCATCTCCAGTACATTCATGTCAGTCAAATAATAGCCTATAATTATTATTCGCTAAACTTTTCTTAGTCCTACAAACCTACATTTCGTTCTCATCCATCAAACTAAACCCAATTTTCATCTAGACAAACGCACATTCATTACTCACTTGTACTACACCAGACATATTGCTCAGTCAGGCAATACACACAAACTGCACCTTTCAATCATATAGCTTAACACAACCAAAAGTCGTTCCTCTTATACCTAATATCAATAGCTGGCACATGCTACTTACAGTATCATCTCCAGTACATTCATGTCCGTCAAAACATACCCGATAATAATTATTCGCTAAACTTTTCTAAGACGTACAAACCTACATTTCGTTCTCATCCATCAAACTAAACTCAATGTTCATCTATACAAACGCACCCTCATGACTTACTTGTACTACATCAGACATATTACTCAGTCAGGCAATGAACACAAAACTCCATTGGAACATACTATTAAAACTCATGTAAAAGTCAATGAAATATACTTCAAACCAAATCATTATCCGTGTAACATTTGATCATTTATTTCCAAAGTCACATAATTACTATGAATGTATTCAATTTTTGTACCTGAATTCCTGTCATGGCTAGACAAACGCACATAATATATATCACTTGGTTTTTATAAATAACATACATATTTATTTTTCCATAATACTGAACATTCCATGACTTAGAATCATCACACTAAGTAAAATCTGATGCTGTCAAGGTACTCAGTCGTTAGTGACCATACTTTGTGGCTGTTTATTAATTAGATTTTTACTATTTCTTCTGGTCTTGTTGGTTGCCAGTAAATTTTGGTTGTCTTGTTTTGTGGGTTTTCAGTTCTTTTCAGTGTGGAACTTCTCTGGTGTTGTTGTTTTTTGTTGTTGGTGGATTGATCACCTGCCAGCAGCACTGAACACACACTTTTGGCTAGCCTAGCTAGTGACTGTCAGGACTTTTTGCTGGACTTGTGCCAGTTTTGTTTGGTTTTTGTCCTTTTGTATAGAGTCATGTGTTTGTGGGTCTGCAGTGCCTCTTCACACGTTTTGTTTGCCTCTTAGTAGGTTTGCTCCTGGACACTTGGACAATGCCTTTCTTTTGGTGTGTGCGCTACTGAAAAAACTGCAGTACTAGGTTTAAGTTTCTTTGTACATATTAGTTTGTAAGTTTGTTTGATGGAGTCGTGATTTGGGCATTTAGTTTCCTTCCACGTTTGGTTTCTCCTTTTCGTTTGTTTGGGGTTGTGGGAATTTTCTTGCAACCTTGTTTTGTCCCTTTGTGGATTTTGTTGTCCTGGGTACTTGTTGCCTCCACTCTGTTTTCGTGCTGTCTGCAACACTTGCAACCTACTGTTTGTTAGTATTTTAACAATTTAAAGATCTTGCTATTTCTTCTTTTCTTATTTCATATACTATTTGAAGACTTCATCCCATTGTTGAATTTAATCATGAAATTTTTTTTTTTAATTTCGTTCGTTTTGGTGTTTATTTATTATTATCAGTAATACATTTATGTCTACGTGTTTACTTTAGGTGTTCCTCTGCTTTCCATGTTAAAATGTTTCTTCTATTTTTGTCGACGCTAACGTCTCCTTTCAAGGCAGAAGTGTGTGCCGTATCAAATACGACACGACTTAAATAATATACATATTAATTTTTTTTCATTTATGTTTCTTAAATTAAGACAAATTATAATTTTTTTGTTGTTATTAACTTGTTTTATAATATATTAACAATAATAAGTGTTATTGAGTAATTTAATTTTACTAACGATATTTCAGAAAGTTCGCATTCAATTACAGCTATTTTTTCTTGCTACATTACTTTGAGCCGACACTAGTCGCGCTATAGTTTTTTTTTTTTTTTAAGCAGGACAGTAGCTGCTGAGATTTACATTCCTCTGTCAGTTGTTCTGTCGTACATCCGTCTTCATGCCACGTGCTGCTGCCGTTGCAGTGCGTGATTTCTGTATTTCACCGTTTGATTTCGATGCAGTTTAGCGATTCTGTTCACGTGATCGTCGCATGCTACTGTGCTTCAATGCACACTTTGCCGATGCTGGTATTGTTGCTAACCATTTTCGATGCTCTTTTGCTCAACGTTTCTGCAGCTTATTCCGTTGATTTTCTTAAGACTTTGCCGTCAACCACCGTATCGTCAAGTTGATCAGATAAGCAGCAATTCAATGTGTATATTTTAATCGATAAATTAACAGCTGTCACACTTACCTTTTTTTATGTAATATTTGTACGTTTTCAATAATTGATTTGAATTTGATAACAATTTAAAATTTTATAAGGTCTAACGGATGCATCCAATTTACTTGTAATTTTTTTAAATTAATTTATTACGTCATTAGTTCGGACGTACAGTATTTATTTAGCCTATAGAATGGGCATTTATTGTTTAGGTAATTTTATTGTGAATTTAAGAAAAATAATAATTGTATAATCAATTCACTATTTTCATTTAACTGTGCCTGCAAGATTTGGGCTTTTTATAATTTCAGTACAATTTCAGTATGTACTAATGAACTATTTATTCATCGATGTCAATAATGTTGTGAATTTTATTTAAAAAAAATGAAAACAAAATATTTAATATTGCAGTAAAAATTAAATAATAATTTTGAGCAACCACACATTTCAGAGTTCTCATTTAATATATTTTAATTTTTCCTCTGGTGTGTATTGTTTACAATGGCGAGTGAGCCTATTTAATTATTTAAATAATTATTTTTCTTTGCCCGTTGCGTATGGTAACCCAGAATTTATTTAATCGTGCATTGCTTCCACTTTGATATTGTTTGTTTACAACAGCTTCCTCTGGTTTTTGTGTGTTTGTTAATGTGCCACCTTCTGTTTTCTTCTATGTTTTTATTGTTGGACACTTTTTGTGTTTATTTGCCAGGGACTGTTGTTTTGGTTTTACGATTAATGGCTATTTTAAATAATTCATTAACCTACCATACGCACACGGCGCAAAGTGTAAAATTTTACATTTTTCAGTTTAAATATCTGCAAGAAAATATTTCTACAGTTTTGTATGGTTCCCTCCATTACGTCAGTCTTTCATTACGGGCTGATTTTTTACTATGCCGTCGCCAAATGTTGTAAAGATTGACAAACTTTAAACATATTATTTATAAACATTTATGTATTCAAATTCGGTGAATTTTGTACTCAGATTTTCGGCAGGTTTCGAAGATAATTTTTTTAAAGTATGCTACAGTTATCACACAAGATACTACAATGACAGTGCATACAAATGTTTAAATTTATTTTTTTAGCTTGTGTTGAAGATTCATACTGCTGCTGCAGCTTGTAAGTTTGACATTCAGGTTTCTTCAGGTATTTAAATTCATAATTTTGTGGTGTGTATAGGGCTCCAACGTATGTCTATATTAACGGTTTTTTTTTGTAAATCCATTCACTTAAAATTATTTTCTAGAAATGAAAATCGCTATTTCCACCAGTTATATAATTAGCAAATTTTAGGAATGAGAGAAGCTTCAATAACACAATTTTGCCCCTTGGACTCCCCACTTCACCAACAATCAAATATATGTCAATCCTCCTTAAAAATATGATCTTGCGTCACCCATTGTATTACAAATTAGATGTGTTGTATAAACATATACGCTTAAGAAACAAAAACATTATTTCTTCAAATTGTGTTTCAGTTGTCATGGAGGACGTACTACAAGAAGGTGTCGTACCTATTCCTAAGAAGTTGCACAAACTGAGTCAGATATTTGGACTGGAGACCTTCACTGTCTCCACCAGAAGAGTTTCCACAGGAACAACTGTGCAGTTCAAGAGATATCTTCCAGCCACCGTCTACAACGTCCTGATAACAACAGTTACAGCAGCTGTAGGGACATGTCATGTCTGTCATTTTGCTCTTACTAATGAATTTAATGTGAGCACTGTTTTAGTTAACATAGGATCAGTCGTCATGTATGTTACCTGCATTGTAAACCTGATTACGAATCACGCAAACAGTAGGTGGATGCAGGAGATTATACAGATCTACTTGGAAATTGACCATTTAATGCTTTACATGCCGATCCAACCTTACAACAGAAGTTTAAATTCGTTAATAATTCTTTTCAAATTAGGGCTACTTTATATTGCTGTCTTTTTCTTTTTCACAATGTATACATTCTATTCTGTTTCTAACTGGATGCCATTAATGTTCTCAGTTTCCTACTCTGTAGTACAACTTGTAACTGTCACAATGACAGCAAAATTCACTAACTGCCTCCATCAAGTTAAACAACGACTCAGACAACTTAATGAAAACTTTCGCAACATTGATGTTATGCTTGGAGGATGCGAGGTTCATGCATGTCACAATAGAGCGAATGCAGCTGCGCCCTGCAGTTCTTCGTCTTGTATCAACATACCTGTAGAATGTTTACCAATGCCACTCACACATGACACAGAAATTCAGAACACTGATAATGCATTACTTCCATGCCAGAATAATATGGAATCGTACATGTTCAACAAACGAACACTTTACAAACATATAATTAAAACTGTTTTCCTTACTAACCGCTATTTTGGAGTGTCAGCATTTTCCCTCCTTATGTGTACGTTTGTAATGATCTTGAGCACATTTTACCGGGCGGTAAATTCAGTCTATTTTCTTGGTGACTTGTCTCTAGGATTGCACTTGCTTATTGCTACAACGTGGTCTGTGTTGTACTCAGGTCAGGTCATAACCATAGTGTGGTCTTGTAGCTCTACTAGAGATGAGGTGAGGGAGACTAGAGACCTAATCCAGAACCTGCTTCTTGAACCTTATCTAGGTGAGGATGTGGTCCAGCAGCTGGAACTATTTAATGATCAGATCTGCAGCGAGGATATATCGTTCAATGCCTGTGGCTTCTTCACTCTAGATGAACCTCTACTCTGCTCCTTGGTTTCCTCTGCAATGTCTTATCTTATAGTCTTGTGTCAGATGCATTTGATCTCAGAATATCCTAGTCACTCGGGTAAAAATTGTACCGAGTAATACACAGTTGTTGATTGCATTGGAACGTTTTCTCTAAGTTCTTTCAATGAAATTACTTGCAGAAAATATTATATTTTTTAATGCGGTACAGTTGTACGAGTAATAACTATATAGCATTGAATGCTGTATAACTCCTAATGATTAATAGTTAACAGCATTTAAGTTTTGATTGCTTTTGTTAATTAATATTTGAATTGAAATTTAATAATACGTTTGAAGTGATATCTCATGACAGTTGGCCTGATGAACAGTGACTTGTAAAGAAATAATATTGGTGAAACGACTTGGAACGTAAGTTTGTAGTCTTATGACACGTTTCAGAAAAACGTCCTTCTCTAATGTGCGTACATACTTATTTAACATGTATATTTATATCGATTTTTACTTGAAACTTTCTTGTGCGAGCAGTAAAACAGTGTTTAATTAACATTAGTAATAAGAAGAATTTATTATAAGTGCCCAGACAATTGCATGTTGGTTGTTTCTTTGTACATAAGCTGTACGTCGTCAAAATAAGAAATTGAAATAATCTTAGTTAAACATAACTATAAATATTTCATACTTTGAATATGTACAATTGACGCTATTATAGTTACTTACTCACTATTAACAACCTGTAATTCACTTGACGAATGCAAAAAAAGGTCGCTGGGATGTTGGCTGTATCCACACTTCTGAGTTGTCGCAAATGCAGTTTATTTTCCAATGTTGTGCTTTGGAAAGTTCAACCTGCACCTGTTGGCTTTGCAACATGGACAACATTTATTCTTAGCTGCAATGAAATGTATTGTAAAAAGGTACTATTTTATTATTTAGGTCTAAAGTTTACTATAAATCAATGTATGTACTCTCATTTAGCAGTGTATTAATGACGTGTGTTCATTTGAAAAATAGCCTTTATACTCACAACTATGCATCCAATAGGATGCTATAAACAGTAGTCAGCATAATAGAGAGTGCACTGTACTATCATTTTTGATTAAATGTCACACTTCGATGAACACTTTTACTTTAATGAAATGGTTGTTTGTGAGTCTGTTACACAATATGAACTAAGGTAGACCTAGTTCTCATTACAATTACAAAAATAGAGTCCCATATAGTTATCGCTGTAACTTACAAGGTAATGGTATAGAAATGTAACAGTAAGATGATATGATCACCGTTACTGAATATATTATTAAATTAACACCTACAGTGGCTTAAAGTCCATAACCAAAAGAAAAATTTTTATTTCCGAACTAGGCTTTTTCCAGCACACATTCTAACCTCATGGCTACGGAAACGTAAAACGTAATTATTGAAAGCTTAGTTCAAATGATAATTACTATTAAATTGTACAAAGGCGACTAAGGTCCGGTTTCTCATTGCCTGTTTAAATCTTGGACATCTGGTCATATGATTAGTTTAACCAATTCGGTTAAGTGGCGATTAGAAATTGAACTTTTTCTGAACGTACTTTAATCATACAGTTAGCTAAGCATTGATTAAGGTAAATGTGGTAACGACGATCTGATGTCTCGGCTTGAGATTGGCTGCAGTGATTCGTATCGTTTTTAAACTGGTTAGCTGTTAAGTTTGTATCACGGACGAAAATTAGTCGCCGCGTTCTGAAAATTTTACTTCTTTAACAGAATTATTTATTTCTCTAGCAGAAAAGTACGTTAGTATCATAGAAGCTTAAGAGGCGGTACATAAAACAAAGTTATGATATGATTATGTACATTTTATTGATGAACCAATGCCAGATATTTACTACTGTATCTACATTGTTTTGTGCCCAGGTAGGCCTGTAGTTTGTTAACTTATACTTTGAATAAGACCGTCACTTCCAAAGACGTTATTCCCTTCGCAAACAACCAAGTAGTTTCTGTGAAACAAATTTTGTAGCGTTTTCATTACAATATAAATAATAAACTGGAAGAAAAAAGTTTTATAAAGCCACTGGAGTCAGGATACGCATACGAAAATTTCACCTTGTTTCTTTGCAAGCGTTGAAAGGCGGGTGTTCGAAATATGATGAAGGGGTTGTTTTGGCAGTATATGTGACGCCCCAAAGATACAGACCCCTTTCGTCACCAACATAACTTAGGACTTGAACTAAAAATTATCCAGCTGGCCATTGCCTGGTGAGGAAGGAGAGAAAGGCAGCCAGATAAAAATAAATTGCACTTTGTCAACTAAGGGGAAAATAGATTCTTTTCTTTTTCATGATTATCTCACAGCTACGACCTCTACACACAACACCTCTACTGACAACTTTAAATGTTCGTCCGTCATACTTTACACTTACGTATGTAAGCCAAAGTAATCACTCACAGCTCTGTAATAAACACCTGAGATTTAATTTCCTGAGGTAACTAGCATATAGTTTGCTACAGGCTTCCGGGAGTTGAAAATAATTTGTTCAAGACTCGGCGGATACGTTTTTGCACGCTGCCTGTAGCCGCGATTCGTACATACAAGGTGTGGCCCACGTAATAATAGCTCAAAACAACTCTTACTAGGTTTAATTACAAGCTTTTTCACACAATTGAAATCACTCGCAGGTGACACCGACCCGCAACAGCACCTCTACCCTCTTCTGGGGTTCGCGGTGGAGTGTCTTAAAAACTTCCGAAATTCCCGCAACTCGCGGCTCTACCGAGCTAAAAAGTCGTTGTCCAATCAGCCCAGCATCTTCCAATCGCTAGGCCACGCCCCGCGGTTAACGACCTCTACGCTGCAGACCGCGTCACCGTTTATTTCCATTATTTTCATTCAATTCTTAGTTAACAAATCAACACCATACCCTTGATTACATTCAATATTACATATGCAATTACCCTTGCTTATATCTAATTGCACATTTTATTATAACTTATTAAATAATATATTGGGCACAGCCCTGATTGGCTGTTTGTTAGTAGGGGTTGTCCTGTATTCCCTGCCCCAGCCCTTGGGGGAAGGGAAAGGACGTTGTGAAGGGGAGGGGGGTCGTTGTAGTGGCCCAAAGTGCCACGACAATGGTGCGGCGGCGACATTTCCCCTTCTGTCAGAGACATAAGCCGCCCTCTAACCCAGCGTTTGATTTACAGATACAATTATCAAGACCATTTGCAAGATCGATATTATATTATATTAAAGGAAACATATTTTTTATTAAAGGTGCCAATGAGGCCCGTTACAAGTAGGTCGATATTTGGCACAGAATGATTCATGAAAACCGAAACCTTCACACAGAATATACAAACTTGCATGTGTAACATAACCTACAATAATATATAACAACCTGCAAAATGTTGCAACCTGGATAAGTTCAGTGGCGTGTTACATAAACTCCAAAATGATACAGTCATTAAAATCCACATTCGTTAATATTCATAAATAATTCCGATAATATGAGTTATGTGGCATGTATCGCCTATTCATGAAGGTAAATTACACAAAATCAAAATTATACATGGAAACAAGGGATATCGCAGCCTAGAAAATATTATGTTGATATCGTGAACCAGATTCTATGTCCATTTTATACGGAATCTATAAAAAAAATGATGTGCAATGAATAACTACACAACTGTCAGTGGTCACTTCTAGACCTCCCTTGTTTTTTTTCTTAGTGTTAGTATGGTATTTTTATTCAAGCGAAATCTCATAAAAAATTCTTTGCCGTCCATCTACAGGTTATTTGGGCATTCTCGAAATAATCTTGGCGTGTTTGTACAATAAACATACTCTTCATTATCTTCAGATATAAAAAAACATGTTATCATCTGCCATAATCATCCAAGAAATAATTTTCTTTCTACGTGCACATACTTTTGCTGTCACTGATTACTTGAACTCGCTTGTTTTCAAAGTCCAGATTATCTCGATAATCGATACTACTTCTTGTGTTTTATTTATGCAATGGTAGCCGACTATAAACCCTTTGATTAACCTTAATCAGTACTTGAGAAACAGAAATTATTGTTAACCATTGGTTAAATTTTAATCGAAAGGTAATCGGAAGAAAACATACGTTGAGAAACCGGCTCTTAGTGTAGTTTTACATAGTATGAGAGGTTATGTGAATTATTTTAGGGGTTATGAGGTTATGGTACGTTACGTCTGTTGTTGAATTTTGTGTATGTAGGGATCGTAATAAAAATCGCTTATACACATAAATAGGTCTAATTTTTTTTTTAGCTATAGCTGTGGCTCATAAAGTTTTAGTAGACGTATGGTCTTTCTTCACTATTTTTTTTTGAAAATCTACATCTCTATACCATTTACGTGTTAACGTAATTGATTGCTGTAATATTGATTTCTAACGTCTTTTAATTTCATATAGAATATGTATTAGTTTTACTATTGTTACCGATCGCACTTTGAAATACTAATTATTATAAAAAAAATTATAGGAACATGTTAGTTTTTGTTGTTTGTAAAATAAAGGTAGTTTCTTTCAGTTTGTATCAAGTTATAATACGGAACATGACCCATATAACCATAATGGAACAAAAAATGCATTGTTTCGCTAAAACAAAAACAACCAATTCAAATAAATACTTGGACAGCTGAAGTAGATAAATAGTTCAAGTCTTCTTTGTTCTTAGACTAGGAATATTTTGCTCTGCATGTGACAAGGAAACTCACAAATATGTGTAAGGTAATCCCTTACGGTACTGCACCTAAGTATAAATGTGAAGCAAACATTTAAAAGATTGAGTCTTCACGACCCGTTATTAAAGATGTCTCATACCATTTGAAGCATATGATCCTACTATTAGTAATAGTCTAGTAACTTACTATTTTTAAACTTATAGAGTATATACTTTTGCAAGTATGGTAAGTTAATTGAAGTTTTATCCGTAGGTGAGTTTCGATTTGCGTTTTAACTGTGTAAATAACATTATTTTATGTTTTGCTAAGCGTTGGTATTGAAAGCACCGAACTCATTAAAAAGTTTTTGCAACGATTTCTTAGAATGTTTTTCTCGTGTAGTTTTCTGCAAAATACTATAAACAGTTACAAATACTCACTGTATAAATGTGCATCAAACTTCCGTACACTTTCAAACTCCTTTACATACTATTATAAACATATCCCTTTCATAAATTTGTATGTATATATAATGCATTTTAAGTAGTATTCTGTAGCGTCCTTTCAGTTTGAGTTTATGAGAATACACTATGACGTACATTCTTTGTACTTCTGTAATGCTCTTAAAGGAGATAATATAATACCGCAGAGACCAACTACTGCATTACACAGTATTGTTATTACTTTACTATTTAGTAGACCTAATAACGACTAATTTAAATAAAATAACACATATTTTATGTGTACATTACTGAACATTTGTACATGTTAATGTATTTAATGAAGACATTAAAGTTTGTTACATGCACTACAAAGGCATTTCTGTGTTAGGTACAGCAAATACCGAAACCAACGTCTCGTAGCTGCAATTACGAATTTCTGAGTAGACTGATAAAAAATACATTCGAATTTTAAGTGAAATGAAGCCGGGTTTTCTCTAAATAACGTTAAGTAATTGATGGTTCAGTAAAGAGCAAGGGCATTGATTAAAAAATTTTAAAATATTTTGTACTCTTAATTTTTTTAGTATGATGAAAACTTTGGTAACATTTGGTTTTGAATTACTTCTCCTATTATCGGTTTTCAAAATATGTGTATACATATTTTATGACAGGCATTTTAGCAATTCAAAAGAAATTAAATATAACGTCCAATGTAAATGCAGTAAAATGTGTTACAATAATTGTAGTGAGAAAGTTGAAATTTCATTGTATTCAGAATAATTTATTTGATCTTACATTGTCACAATAATATGTTTTATGTCATTAATATTCATTTTAGTGTCGCATACTGGCGAGAGGTGCAGTGACGGAGAGGAGTTATGAATTGTGTCACAGCCAGTTAACCCTTAACGCCGCGGGGGAGAGACAGCTGGAAACATGGGACGAGGCCTTGAGATCGTGTGGGAAACAGAACTCAGAGGCTAAAGTATCTCAGCACAGGGGTGTGGCTTCACCTATCCCCTGCAGTGATATTCAATATTAACTGGATTATTAGCCATTATAAAGTGCCCAAATTTTGTAAACAAGTTCCAGTATATGCTATACAAATTTTGAAACTAAACATTAAACCGATACGGAGGAAAGGCCGGGTTTACTTTTGTCAGTCGCCCACCGAGAATATGATTAGTTGGGTGTGAAAGGTATGGGGGGATATTTTTGAGAGAAAGTGCCTCGAAAGCATCGGTTAGGGAGCTTGGGGGGACTTTCTTCGTGGTTGTCACAAGTTGTCCTGGTTGCCGCGATCACAGGCGTGGTTGGCCATGTATTTCGGGTAAGTCTACTTGTTTCTCGTTACAAAAGCTCGTGGGTCACCTTCTGTCGGAGACGCGGCGGTGAGCGGTGGTAAATCTCTTCAGATATTTATTGTGATTAAAAACGTTGAACGGAATAAACATTTTTTTTTAAATCAAATACGGTATGAACAAAGTGCATAAATCAGTCTATGCTCTACTAGATACTACATGTGTACCGAGTTAGACGGAATCATAACTACCCCTATGGTTAGGACCATGAACATTTCCCGAAAAGAATTTGGCACGTCTGCAGTAATACTTCATGGTCAGTGACTGGATGTTTTAACTCTCGCATGTCTTGTGGTTCTACCCGCAAATCACAAAGGCGTGGTGTTTCATTAACATCATTGTGTTTGGCACAGTGAAATAAGCGACGTTACTTCACACAGATATTCCGCCAATAACTATGTAGCAGAACTGTAGATGTGAATGTGAGGCACTGAAACTAACTGGGGCAAAATCATTTTCGCCAAAGGTTCGTGGCCATACTATTAGTGTATTTACATAACTCAAGAATACATTTTCAAATTGCTGCCCATGTATAAATGCGAACACGACATGAACAAAATGCAGTTATCAGTTTACCTTACTTAGTAGGCTACCAAACGAGCAAGGGGCCAGCGGCAGAGTGGTCAGACAACTTGTCTACCACTAAGGCTATCCGGTTCCGCATGCGATATTTATTATTACTTAAATTCGTACCGTTTTTTAAATTAATTTTTGAGAATTCATTCTTCAGATGTCTTCTGCAGTAAAATTTTCCAAACTAGCAGCCATTTTCATGTAATGAACAAGGAATGAACAAAATACGTGAAAGCCAAGACATCTTACTAAGAACTACATGCGTAATGAGTTTTATACAACTCTGATAAATGGCTCCTTAAATACCCTGTATCAACAAAAATATTCAAATCTGCACTATTTTATAACGGGAATATGGAATGAATACAATTCGTAAACACCAAGCAACCTGTGTTTAGAAGTTAATAAATTATGAAAAATTTGTTATTCCGATACATTATGTGAACAAAAAAATCTTTAAACTGACATGATTCCAATAACATGAACACTGCATTAATTAATACGTAAACTTAAAGTCTTATAACCGAAAGTGGTCAACGAAGAACAAATTATAGGCAACATTTTACAACTAAAATTTTATGTTTAAGATGTTCTCGTAACCTCTAACAGATCCGTTGATCTTTACCGTAACCACAAGTTCAGACGGTGATAAATTAATGTAAATGATGGATATATTATTACGTCGTAAGTTATGTTACATACCTGTATATGTATATATATATATATATATATATATATATATATATATATATATATATATATATATA
>PNEQ01041200.1:0-21682 GCA_003012365.1 Medauroidea extradentata
AATTATTGTTGCTGAGATATAAGGTTTATCCTTGCTTGGGATAAATTTCACTTTCCCTTTAATAAGAAATTATTGTGGTGCCCTTGAATAGTTGCTTTTGGCCAAAGGACACCACAGTATGAAACGAATAACCCACACATAATAAAACACAGATATGATTACAGTATCGATTACGTTACAATTCATGTGAAAGGAACGGAAAGACCATCCACAATGCCGGAGTGTCTCAAAACTTTGTACATGAATGTGATACCTATTTCCAAGGAAAAGAAAAATTATCTTCTACGTCTGTGTATATCTTGAGTAATTCCCCAGGAATTACATGCATGGTACAAGAGTCTTCCAAGTAAAGCCAACCAGAAGAATACTGTTCCAATGTCAGCTGTCAAAGACAACTCTGAAGATGAAGATGATTGGAGTGATTGAAGCTACGGTTTACTGAATCCAAACATAACTGTTGGCTTGAGTACCTAATAGCAATGTAATGTAACTATTGTGCTAATATTTTAGGTATTAATAACTTAAAAAAAAGGTATTTAGATGAATCACATTGTTGTAAAACAATAGAAATTATTATATTTTAAATTTGCCACGGCAGCCAAGAAAAAGAATGTAAGTACCTCCCAAAATAATTGTTATTTGCATTGGTTTTTTAAGTACCTTTCAATTAGTGCTATGTACCTTGGTTTTCAAAATGTTATAATATATTTAAATGTACAGAAATTAATTTACCTAGTAATTTAAAAATAAACTTTCAGATATATTTTAAACATTGTTTGAATATCTACATCGCCATACTACTAACAAGGAAAAAGTATGTAAGTGCCCTCACCAACAACTTCCACTAAGCACAAGATGTTATATTCTGGAAATACATTGGTAAGTGCCGCATGAACTGGGTATTTTGAAGATCATTAAAAAATTTTCGAAATTTTGGAACCATAATGTGTGACCAAGTACTACACACCCTAGAGAATGGACACTTACAAAGTACACTCCCAAAACCTTTGCGTCTGATTTTTAACAGACATTTGTAACTTAAATTCCAATTATCTCAGAAACTTATTTTTGTTAGTTACCAACTTTTTCCAATAAGCCCACAATATAAGCCCTTGCTGTGAAATCGAACAGCGGCACGCGTGACGTCACTTCCGCGTAGCACTTTTCAAGGGCTGGAAGCGTGGTAAGGGCAAATTAATGACAGCCCAGATTATTGCATGAAATTATACACATCACAATTTTCTTTTCTTGTCTTGCCTTGGCACCCATTGTCGTGTAATTTGTCGAGTATGAGAATAACATTTTTGAATTTGAACGGGGTTTCCGGTTTATTGTTATGAGTTTCTGGACGTTTTAATAGTTATTTTTAACAATTGCTTGATCACATTGGTTAGCCATTAAGAAACGCCCGACCATGTAGGCTACCGTTGGAATATATTATACTCGTTTTATTTGTCAAAGAGGTGCTATAAAATAGAAGCTATTAATGTTAATGTGTAACAAATATCACCCTATTTCTACTTTCAATTAATATTCTAATCACAATTACCAAAAATTATTTACTCGCAATTCCACCTAAAGCTAACTAAATACCGCAGAAAATTACGTATAATCAAGTGTATCCGATTCAGACTACTGCGTTGCAAAAAGGTAAATTTTAATATTAAAAAATAACAAAATAATAACAAAAGTCTCTTGATTTCGGCTTCAACTACCGGCACCAATAATTGATTCTTACACCTCAAGGCAACACACAATAATAAACTATGCAAAACACATGATTTTCATTGCGAAGAATGATAGGATAAACCGAACATATATACCTTTATATCATGATACACGACGTTACGGGCTTCACAAAACTGGGAAGGCCCTGTGTATCGAGTTCTCTAGGTTGCATCGTCTGGTGCTCAGTTGGCGACGGTGCACCGCGGTGGAGAGCAGCGGTATCTATTGGAACTTTAATCTGTTCTACAGTTTTTTTTTCTCGGTTCGCGACCTCTTTGCTTTTCCTTGCTGACTTATGTTCTATTGTTTCGCACCTCTCCGCTTTTCCGCGCTTGTGTGGTTGTTAAAGCTCTGGCCAGGTTTAGCTCGTGTGTCTGCGTCTGGGCCACTCTGTCACTTCTTCGTTGGTTCAGCTTTAGCAAACATGTAAGTTCTTTGCTCCAGTTAATTGTAGAGAGATAGGTTGGGGACGTATTCCCTCATGACGGCAAGGCGGCTGCCATCACGTGCTTAGTGCAGTGTTGATTTTCTAACGTTCTTTTTTCTAAATTAACGTTTCGGTCGCAATCGTTAAAACATTCCTTTCAGATTTTAATTATGTTTGAGATAGGTTTGCTTCGTGTATTTGTTTGATGTTTTTGGTATTCATGTTTCTTGTTGTCGAGAGCCGCAATTGCCTCTTGGTAAAATAGCTCAGAATGGTGCAGCGTCTTTTTTTACTATTGCTTAAATAACCGAGATTTTCCTGATCAGAGACCTGAGATAGCCGGATTGGAGATGGTCGAAGCGAAAATATTTAGTCATGGTTTTTGTAGTAATTCTGCAGATTTGTACTACTTGGTTATCATCGAGGATTTTGTCAATTTCATGCCACACGCGTAATTTTGGTGCCTGCACTTGTTTTGACGTAAGTATTAATTTTAATCAATTTTAAGTGAGCTCACAATACATATTTTTGGCGTGTGTAAGAGGTTGCAATTGTTTGCATGCATTGGAGGCGTGCTTCAATAATGTTAACGTGGTCAATTATGAATTTGCTTGAGGCATAATGGAGACGTTTAGTATGTTGGCAGGTAATTTCCGAATCTATGTGAATTTAACTTAATCCAATTAGTAGGTTTGCTATGAAATTCATGCCACATAACAATGAGATTAATGTAACTAATTTTGGAATTGTTTGTGTGCAAAATATACTTGTGTGTTCATGTACTTACAATTGAGCAAATTAAGTCGCCTATCTTGAAAATATTCCACTTAAAAATAAACTTGGTAAACAGTTTGTTATGTTCTTACTTTCACATCAATCCTGAGTTAACGTATGTGGTTTTTTAATGTAACTTTTTAGGCCTACCTTATGCAACTGTAGAGGTTGTTTAAGGTTATCAACAGAGAGCAGGCACGTGCAGTTTCGGCAATAAGTGAATAGCATTTAACGTTTAAGATCACAATTAATTTGATTGACATATTTCTGTTACTGAAGTTCCAAGTCGTAGATCACGAAGCAGGGTACGTTTAACCTGTGTATTTTTTTTTAGTTAACCGTTTAATTTTTATAGCAGCTCACAAATTCACGTTTTACTAATAAACACTAGACGTGCTTGGCAATTGACATTTTACTTATTTTTATGACTATGAAATTTTATACTTATATATTAAATGCTTTGTGTATGTATTTAACGTAAATAGCTGGTTGTAGCTAAGACTTATGCGAATTGTTCTTTATAATACTTATGTTGTATATGGCAAACGACCCAGGTGACAAGCGTTTTGTATTATGAAACGAATAAAATTCCGGCGTGAACAATGCATAATTTGTAATGATTTTATGACTATTGGGAATTTACATTACAACTCTTATAACGGTTTTCACTTGCATCTCTTTGGTTTTTTTCATCAAATAATTTATTTTTCTTGTGTGAATACCGAACGATTACCTAATATCCTTAAACTAATGACAATTAATTTTCTGTTTTTAATGCAGGCCTACTAGTCGTATTTAACATTACGTTATAGTTTGGTTTTTGATAGTTGTAATGTAAAATAGCCCGGCTATTTGCAAGTGAGGAAAAATTATGTTAAAGATGTTTAACGTGAATCCAAGGTAACCTCATGCATTCCCTATGTGGTCGACTAGCGAAACTCACTATTTTCGTGCCAGTGACTTGAACATACCCTCCCCCTGAAAATCAAAGACTGGTAATTAGGAATGTATGTCATTTAATTTCAAATTAGAGAATGTTAAAGACACCAGCGTGAGGATAAGAATATTTTATATGATTTCCAAGGGTTGGATACCAGGATTACATAGAAGGAAAATAAGCGACTTAAACATTAACGACAGTGTCGCGAAAGTGTGTAATGGATAGAATGATGCGTCGAGACCATACTTAATTACACTAACTAGCGAACAGGATACGGTACCAGACTTCTTTCCCAAACTAGGTGCGTTTTCTGGCAGACATTTAAGTAGGTGACTTCCAAGATGGGTAGGAAATGGCGGCTGTGTTTGTGACGGAGTGTAAGGTGCGGCGGCTAAAGAACTGGGCTCACCGGACCTCTGCCTCTTTGACGCAGTACCCTGGGAGGTAATCCACTTCTCCCGATTCAGTGAGTGGCCGACGTCTGTCCTTGCGAAAGAGGTCTACAGGGAAGAGACCTCGTTGAGCTCCGGCCCCTGGGTTCCTGACAGCAAATTCAGGCTTGGAAATTTGCCTGACATCTTCTGTCGTTCTCAACCCAATGTTTTCGCAGCTCCATTAAATATGTGATGTCTTGGTCGCCGTCCGAACGTATACTCTCTTTTCTTTCAGTGCCTTTCTTCATTCCCCATAAACGTTCCAAACAAAACTTCTGTTTTTTTTTTTCACCCAGTTGTCTCGCCTCCGACTCGCTATTCCTCGTAGCACACCTAGCTCTGGGATCGATTCTGGCCCTTAACCAGGTCATCATTCTGATAAAATCATAAAAAGCTACGTGAAGTAGTGAGAAACCTTGGAAACCACATTTCCTCGGATAGTAAAATATTATACAGTCATAAGAACGAAGCACAATGTTTATAAAACTTCGTGGCCCAGTATGACTGTGGCGAAAGATAGATACAGAAGTGAATTGGCCTGCAAACAACCACTAAATAATTTAATACGATATCTGTAGTATAGGTCGAATCCTCTATTACATAGTTACGAATTACATGTATAAGTACTTATTTATTTTGAACCTTCTCAAAATTTCTAATTGACTGTTTGTTAAAAAAAAATTATTCCTTACGACCAACTGGATTTGAACCTGTGCCTCAAGAAAGGTACGAGAGCGTCGTGAACAGCGCGCGTTGGGTTGTTGCAATTTTGATGTGTGCCTCTGAACGCTGCCGAAGATATACGCATTGGGACTTGGACAACATTCTGACCTGTAGAGAGGCGACATTTTAAGTTTTGCCGAGTGCACATGACCGATTTTTAATTTTAGGGTTCATTTTCACCCACGTTAAGTAAAGTTGGTTAGTTATTCTAGCAATATTTTGTTTTGTATGCCGACGAATAGTTTTAAAGCTAATTTTTCCATATTTTTACACCTAGATAACTGTAAACATATTTTTTAAAAATCACGGTTTTGCTTAATATGGCCGCGGCAGATTAAAAGACAGCAGTTGGAGGGCCACTCGGACAGATCCTTGATCCTGAGCCCCGAGCCCTTTGCAACACAAGTTACTATTTTTATCCAATATCATTGTTTTATAGTGCAGCATTTATGTACATTACCGTGTAATTATTCGTTTCATTTTAATTTTTCTCCTGAACAATAATTATAATTAAAACTTATTTAAGTATAACTACATTATTTATCATTTACTTCTTTCTAAAGCGACATTATATGCTAAGAATTAACACCTAAACATATACTTCCAGGATGCCTTGCTGATACAAGCTGAATACATAATTGTTATGCATAGTTCACAGCGTGTGTGTTCTCGTCTGTATGAACGAGGATTAAATGCTGAAGTTGTCTACATGTGCGTATGTGTACTTGCAGACTTGATAACGGACGACATTGGCAGAGCTGTCTACTGTGCATGGAAGATATATTCGGTGCATGGATACTTTGCGTGGTACGGCTGGGTGAGACGTTGCCTCTGGCGTCCCCTGCCGGACATCTCCTACTGCTAGTGACATCACGCAACCAGGATGTGACTGCTGAGCCATCGTGTGCCCCTGGAAACCCACATCTGTCATCTACTCACTTTAAAACTTGTGTTTTACACGCATTATGTGTGACAGCACTGTTTCCACCAGTGTACATGTATTTTTACGCTCTGATATGAGTATGTAAAATTACAACGTAACGAAGACATAAAATATTTCACGAGCAGTTGAACAGAATTTAATTCGTTCTTGTAATTTTATGTAAGTCGTAGTGTACAAGAACAAAACCAATATTACTGTAATGTTATAATTTACACGTGTGATTATGCACAAATTAACAGAGTATAAAACTATACATGCCTTGGTAGTGTCAACCCATATATTCCAGTTATGGTTTGATGATATAATGCAATGTAAAACAACACATGTAATATTAATGTACTATTAGCATTCTTTTTATGAAATTCCTTAGTACAAATATAAACATCTCATCCATTGTGATTGTGATTCCAACACTATATCGCTGTCGATAAATTCATTAGTGCAAAATTTTACACGTGTTGTTTCAGTAGGCTGAGTATTGGTATGCATAATATTAAATTTACTCAGAGAAAATTATCATTAAAGAGGCCGTGTATGTAACTGTAATGATTATATTGTGATTAAAAACCGCACACTGTGTAAACTACGTGGGTGTTTTTTGAGAGTACTGTTATGTACTACTTGCAAGAGTTTCCCGTATTCAGTAAAATTACACACTCAGTGCAGGTGTATTTCTATGATTATAATTTTAGCTGAAATGTCACAATCAGTTTTAAACCACACATTTTTTTGTACCAACAAAACACTTACTGTGAAATCTCTAAGAAAATAGTACAGTTACAGACACATTGTAGGTAAAATTATGACATTAAGTACATTGTGGCTTAATACCACAAGCAGTTCAAACTACAATAGTAAAGGGCCCTGGACTTAACAAACAGTATTTCGCAATAAATGCATGAAACTTGGCGCAGTGAAAGATCATTAGTTTTTAATCTTTTGTTGGAGTGGAAGCAATAAATACGTATGTGATCTTTGAACGAATATTCCGTTGGGATAGTATTATGAACTGAACCAATTTAAGGACACACACATTTGTCAGCGAATGTTGCCGAGTTGCAGAAATCGTCACAATAAGCAAAAACGAAGAAAAAGTTATTAACTGTCAACAAACATAATAACATGTATACAATTCCGGAAAGGAATATAGCCGTGTCCAGAACTGCGACAAAAAAGGAGGGAAATAAAAATGTAACTAATAGCCTACTATAAAAAAGATTAAGGCGTATTAAAACTGTCCAAAAACCAGACATGCACTCCAAATTTTTTTTTTTGTAAAACTTACAAGGGTTTCCTTTGTACTTTTACAAATCCTTTTAGAAGTACAAAGATTTTCTTTGTAAAATCATTACTTTATGAAATTACAAAGGTAAACTTTGTAATGCTACAATTGATTTCTTTGAACGTATACCGACAGTTCCTGTATTGTAAATTATTTTGTAACATGTGACAAGTCACTTTTTCGTAGTTGTACAAACTTTTTTATATGTTGAAATTTTATCCGTATAAAATTATTAATATATGGTGGTAAAAGGATTTTGTTTGCAAACATAAATACTTAGAAAAAATTGTAGCCTAAAAATATCGCAAGTTCGCCGGAAATTACTGATGCAAAGATCTGAAAAGTATTTTTCTGGAATAAAGTGAATAATTATATTAATAGTATACTTTAAAAGAAGAAAGACTTATTACTGAGCTGTACATTGAATATATACAAATAAATATAGGCTAAGCGATACAGAAGTTTCAGTGGTGTAATTTGGCCGACTACTGTTCCTCGTAAAAATAAAACAGTTTTATTAAAAATAAGTTTCTATAGGTATACAAAGAGCACTGTCCATAGGCAACAGTGTAAAAATATAGTTACGAGTGTTGTCATTTTCACACATCGCAACTTCTGCCAATCTAATTGTATTCATATTATAAACAGTATTCCCCAAACTAATTCTGTATTACCTATTTGTATTTTCTTTTCCAATTTCTGTATGTATTGTAGTACACACGTTTCTTTAATTATAACTGGTTTATTTAGAACTAACGAGGTTAGGCCTAACCTCGTCTATTTAGGCCCGATTCACAATGCGCAGTCGGCAGTCCGCAGTCCGCTGTCGGCTGTCAGAGATTAATATGTACCTTAAGATGTGTGTATTCACAATGTGCAGTCCTCAGTCGAGCAGTCCGTAGTTCAGCAGTCGGATATGGCGAACTTTATCCCTGACTGCTGGGTTGCCGACTGCCGAAAAATTCCAACCAATCAGGCGTTATTCTCGTAATCACGCGATGTAAACAAATATTGTTTGAAGAGATTTTATATGGTTCTAAAAGTAAATCAAGCAATTTTACAAATTTAAAAACAATATGTTCAAATCATGACCGATTATTAAATAGCGATTTTTAAAAATAATGCAAAAAACATAATGACTGCTGGAATGCGTATTGTGAATCAGGCCTTACTGATACTAAATTGTTGAAATAATATAGTCGTAGACGTGTCTATTCATTTGTAAGCGTTAAAATACAAACTTAGCATGCGTGTCGTATTAAAAATATATTTCCGTTTTATGTTTATTTTTGAAAAGTATATTTTTTTCTGCAAAAAAATTTTACAAAAAATTTTTCCGAAGCTACGTTTGCAGAACGTTCCGTAAATATCTAGTAACGTTAAAATTACAAGCTCATAATATCCCTTTTTTAAATAAAGTATTAGTCTACTTGCAATTACGACAATATTAATATATGTTGTAACAACAGCATGAACTAACCATCAAGCATTATGTAATCTATACGCATTCTAAACGGACAGTTTTCATGCGAACAAATTTTAATCAATTTTGCAGTTTTCTAAAAAGATTATATTAAATTTTTTTCTTATAAATTTTATTTTCCGCGTAACAAGATCGTTTACTGCTACACTCTCGCCATGCGAATTTATTCCGCGTCTCTTGTAATGCACACTTCAATGAATAATTATTGGTTTTATAAACATTAATTTATGCCTGCATTTATCCATACGAGCACTTAAAAATTAAAATTAACTCGCGTTTCCATTGCCACGCGTACGAAAAATACGTTTCTATCACCATTCCGGCCGTCTGCAAGGTGCGACAGTGCTGCTCCTAGCGTTGCTTTGCATCTCTAAGTAGTCTGTGGCCAAGGAGGTGAAAGAGGCGACATGACGGTCCAAAAGTGTTGAGAAACAAAAAAAGATTACCTATCCTCCGTTCTCTAAAACTTTTCGTACAAAATCACTGAACTCATTCATAAGCTGAATCTTTAAATAAAATTTTCCTGATTAAATTAAATAAATTTTGCATTAGTTTCTGTACTATTTTTCATTCCACGTGTTTAGCTACACAGCTCAACATCTACCATAGATGAAAAATTATTATTCTCAATATTTTCAAACAATAAATAATGTTCTCATAAACAGTATTGTCAGAAGGTTTTTGCCAATTAACATTATAAAGTACAAGGAATGAAACAGGAAACATTTTTGCACTACACTGTTGTAAAACTTATTGTTTTACTTGTTATGTTGTATATATGATTTATAGTTGTTTGGAGGGGCTGTAGTCAGAGGTGGGCACTGTATATTGAAACTAGTTAAGTGGTTAAGTGAAGGGTGAGGGTTACGGTTAAATGAATGTTAGTTTAACTATGGTGGCTTTACTCTACACAAGTTACTTACAAATACTACACGGTTGTACTACATAAATTAGGTTGGAGGGGAGCGGCTGTTTAAATATTTATGTTGGTCTACTCTATGATGGGCGACCCTTTGGACACCTTAGACCTCACCGTTATCGTGATGCTGGAGGCTGATGATGTCGGCTATCGACGGATGGCGGCACGTCGTGGGTCTCGACCTAGGACCATCGTGGTGACGGCTGGAAGGCTTGAAGGAGACAGACCCTGATTCCCCCGATACATTGCGTTATATTGACGCACTTCAGTGCCGGTGGGGAGAATCGCTGAGGGCCTTGTCTTGTGCAACCCCTGACCTGATTGCACTGCCGTCGTCGCTAGCCCGTCTTCCAAGCGAGGCTCATAACAACACGTTAAATTACATATCTACATTGTTTTCTAAAAAATCGTTATTGAGGTAAGCAGAGTAAAATTAAAAATATGTACAAATCACATACTCGAGGGAAATGGTATTAATGTATGCACAGTAATTGTTGTTTTATGCACGTAATTAGTATAAATTTGCAAGTGTGTAGTTACTGTGAATTTACACTTTGAAACGTGTATTTATCAATGAAAGGATGTGTTATTTCCATGAAAAACCGGTAGACCTAACCAAACCGAAATTTTGAGAAATACAACTTGATGTTGGAGACTTTTTAATAATATTTCTATAAATGTGCGTATTTTAATCCAAGATTTGTACACTTTTTTTAGCCGTATGAACATGTGTGGAATTACACACTATCCGTGTTTTCCGTAATCACGCACAAATACTTCTGTAAAACTACCTAATAATTTAATAATTTTCCAATAGTTTTCATTTTTTCACGATGATTTGAATTTCAAATTTCAATTTTAACATATGAAGGTTGTAATACGACACAAATATTGCCTGTTTATAATTAGCACTTGTCAGTTTTTTTTTGCAGAGTTCAACACACTAGGAATATAAAAGCATGCAAAGGCATGGTCCGTATCACATTACGCGAATTCACCCTAAAACGCCAATGTAATTTAACCCCTTCGTTAAGGTCTAGCGTACAGCACAGACAACTCCTGTGCAAAATTGCAGCTATCTTTAAGATTATTGTTCAGATACTTCAGTCGACTCATACCAACACAGGCATTGTTAATTAATTTTTCTTGTTGGAAATTTAGCACACCCAGCGTGTACAGACATCAACTGACCTAAAACAATTCAGTTTATTGTTTGTAGGTTTCTTCATTGTATGATCTCACACTATCATTTCATCTAGAGATACATTTTAAGTTTTAACTCAGCGACCATGAAAAACTATAGTAACCATTGCGTACGCCTTAATATCTCTATTTTTTATATGTCTACATTGTATTCCTGTGCAGTAAAATATGTTTAATTAACTATTGCTCTAGCACATTTACACTGTTCAAATATTTGCACCAGCATGGTCATCAATATTTCACGTCTGAGAAATATAACTATACATATTATACCAAAGCTAAATACTACTGCTGGTTTTTGTACGCCTATTCAGATTTTTATACTAATTGTTTAGGCTGTTTGGTACTCGTTTTTGCTAGTATTTCTGATCCTACTTGTTAATTACACAAACACGTCCAACTTACTTCCCTTTCATTTGTCAAAACCATGAGCATACTTTATAGGACCTTTCACTAGCAATTTTATGATGGTCACAATAATATTTGTAAGTAAACATATCGACCTTCTTACGAAACTGTCCTAGTGACGACTTTCCTTAAACATTATATCTTAATTTAAAATTATAGGATACCGCAAATACCATTTAAAAGTAATTATTTCTTACATATAATTTTTTAAGTTTTTTTCGTTTTTCTTTAAATTTGCACTATCGTCAAACACATTATGACAATTATTATTTAATAACTATACAAATGTTGTGCAATGAATTTTTTGACACACTTTTCTATAAGTTTGTTACTTAGCTCAATACTGCAACAATTTTTTTAAAGACAATTTAGTCCTACACACAGTGGAAGGGGAAAGATGCAGACACTTTCTTTATAAGCAATCCTTTATAGTGTTCAAACATAGTTTTTTTATCGCGAAATAACTGTATTCTTGTCCACGATGTGTTTTGAACCAACGACTTTAAACAAACCTTAAAAAACATTAGCAGTGATAAGGATGACAGCTGATGTAGAGGAGACCGTCCTCGCGGAAGCAGTCAACTTGAGTGTTAATGTTGTGGAATCCAGTCATTCGTGTGTCACTTTTAGCAATATACATATCTCTTTCGGGATGTTTAGAAACCTACTCAAAATCGTCAGATAGTGTATTTTCAGAATTACATGGTAAACATTTAATTTCATAGGGGATATAAATATAAATATTCGTTCAGATGTTTTGATAAATGTACTGAAAAATACTTCAATATACTTGCTAAACATGGATTAGTATCTTGCTTAAATAAGTATATTCGTGAAACTTATATTCTAACACTTTTATTGACCATTCTTTTGTAAAAATAAACAATACTGACGAAGTTTTCGCTGCTGTATTTCATACAAGTATAACTGACCAGTTTTAATTGCTGTTAGTTACAAAGTTAACTTTACATGTATAGAACATATAAATTATACTTATTGAAAAATTAATAGAAAAAAATTATTTGATATCATTTCAAGTGAAACCTGTAGATGTGTTATGTATGAACAAAATGTAAATACAGCCACAAATACATTTTTGAATAAGCTTGGTGATTTAATAAATAAAGCAAGTTTTCAAACTGTCACGAAACAAAATACGTTTAAAGGATTAAAACCATGGATTACAATAGTATAAATTAAGTCTTATCAGAACAAGAGACATGAAGCAAAATTTAAATAAGCAACCTTTTAATACGTTGCAGAAGAATTCTTACTGATATTACAAAAACAGATTAACTTCATTAATACGTGTAGCTAAAGGTACTTATTATGGAAGTAAAATAGCTGGAGCACAAAACAATCCAAAGGAAATATGGAAAATTATTAATGACGTCTCGAGATCTAAAAAAGAAAAAAGTTGATATAAATACTCTAATTAATGACGGAAATATAATAAATGCTGCCATAAAGGCTGAGGATGCCTCTAATGCGTTAAATGCATATTTTATCAATGCAGTGAATAATATAGCTTTAGCGATATCAAAAAATTCTTCTAACCATGCCGTTACGAACATTGTAAACCTGTATTTTTAGAACCAGCCACAGAATCTTATATAATTACAGGTATATCTGAAATGAGAAACTCAAATACTTTGGATCCTGACCAGATAAGTACAAAAGTATTAAAAAGATAAAAAATATAAGTTGTGCAAGCCTATTGTTCACATTGTAAACTTATGTCGAAGCCTTGGGATATTTCCTCAACGTTTGAAAGAATCCGTCGTCTTGCCTTTGCATAAAGGAGGTGACTTGAATTTCTGTCACAAATTGCAGACCAATTTCTATTTCAAGTGATATATAAAAAATTCTAGAAAAGTGTGTCAAAAATATTAATGGCTTCCTTAGAAAAAAAAATTATGTCTAAAAATCAGTTTGGTTCCAGGAAAGGTTTAAGTACAAATGATGCACTGACTGAATTAACAAACTTTGTCCATGATGCAGTCAAAAATAACAAAACCTGTCTCAGTGTAACTTTAGATCTTGCCAAAGCATTTGATACAGTATCACAATCAATACTTTTGAAAAAAAAATGGAAAAAATTGGTATAAGAGGATTGACAAACATATGGTTTCACACTCACTTAGAAAATAGAATACAATGTGTTAAACTAAACAATGAACTTGGAAACTCAATGATAATAAATACAGGAGTCCCGCAGGGTGGTATTCTTGGTCCAATTTAGTTTTTGATTTGTATAAATGATTTGTGCAAAATAGATATAAATGATCAACTAATATCTTATGCAGGTGATACTGTGATTCTTTTTTTATCTGATTCATGGACATAAGATATTAATACAGCTAATGAAGAACTAATAAATGTGGAATATATATTGGATAAAAATTTGCTCTCTCTTAATGCATTTCATTTTCTGCAAAAAATTTGGTCAACCAAAGAACACCAAGAACTAAAAATACATAACTGTAGTCAATTAAATGCGAACTGTAAATGTAATGTCACAGAACGAGTAGCGGAAAAAAAGTATTTGGGTGTTACATTAGACAGTAATTCAAAATGCGACAGGCATGTTTCTTACTTAACTTAAAAAATTCGTAAAACAATGTATAAATTTGTTGAACTTAGAATCAGTTGAATATATAAGAATGAATTCTGTAGCCATTGTTCAATCTGTTCTGCTGTACGGTATATAAGCATAGGGACGTATGAGCAAAACGTCAATCAAGCCACTAATTTTAATACAAAAAAGTTATTTTACGAACTGTGTTTAAAAATAATTTTAACCATCCATCAAATGAACTTTTCAGTCTTTTGAGAGTATTCAATATCAGAAAATTGTATGTTAGAACCATATGAAGTGAATTTCTTGAGCAAAAAGTTACCAGTACAGTATTTATCTCAAATATATCTTACTCGATATAATTTAAACCAAAATTTACCAATTCCCCTAGTTCACAAAATTTCTCAAAGAGCATCCACATTCTTGCTTTCAAAAATTGTAGCAATTCTTCCTGAAAATATAAAAAATAACAATATAAATAATAAAATCTATTGATCGATGGTTAAATAACTTAACTGATGATGAGTTGTATTAAATCTTTAAATAGTAGTTGACAAGTAAATTATTTTTACATTCTACACATTTTAAATTGTTAAGTATTATATGTATCTATCAATAATTATTAATTATTTTCTTTTTTAATTCACGCTGCATTAATTTTTGTTCTCAAATTTATTTATACCAGATGATAAGTTTTCTTACATAATTTACCGCAGCTATCGAAAATAGTTTGTCTAGTAGCACTCGCACACAAGCATTGCTTATGTGAGTGTGATGTCTTCCATTCTGTAAAAAGGATTTATGTATAGTGCTGTAATCGATATATGTAAAATAAATTTTTAAAAAATGTGTCGAGTCTGTCCAGGTTAACATACATGAACGAATTTTCATCCGGTATTGTGTCCAATGAAGTAACCGTCTCGTACACACAGTATATGTACTGAGATTCGTCAACAACGAGATGAAATAAAATATAATTAATTGAATGAAATTTACATCATCGAAGCCAGTCAAGATCTTTCAAAATTGTAGATGTAAAATTAGTTTTCGTACGAATCGTCTATTCAGGAAAACAACACAGGAGAACTATAGTTTATAGTACACTTATTTTAGTTTCTGGTGGAAATGAAACCATTAGTATTGGGATATACTTGGAAAATATATAGCATACTCAAATTTATATTAAATTAACACATTTATTTTCCAAACCTTATAGCTGAACTTGAAATTGAATGGTGTTCAATTGCACAATACTCTAGCATTAAAAAAATTATTGTATGGAGTGATATTACACAACACCTTTGCATTAAAAATTAGAATTACAATACAATATACATATATCAATAAAAGAGTGTTTTTCATTGAGGGCAACTAATACCATTACCATCATTGCCTCCTTGCATGTCCCACTAAGTGTTCACACAACTCGTGCACATGACATGACCACATGGTACTGTTGCTTTTGATGCACGTTCAATAAAACATACACAGCATGCTGGTGTGGTCGTACTACTGTCCCCTGTCAGGACTGCTGGTGCAGTTTCCTCAGATCCACCTCCGCTGCTGGTGGTTCCGCTGCTGGTGGTTCCGCTGCTGGTGGTTCCGCTGCTAGTGGTTCCGCTGCTAGTGGTTCCTCTGCTACTGGTTCCGCTACCGATATCTCGCGAAAACGAAGCGCCCTCTCCAAATCGTGTGTTTGACAGCCTTCAAGAATTCAAAAACATCAAGTGCTCCTCTTTCGAGAGCTACTTGTGCGTCTTCAATCCTGCGCTCCTGAACACGGTAAGCACTTCTACGACGCCGTGAATGAGGTGCCAACATTTCTGCTTGTTGGAAGTTCTTCTCCTCTGTAGTGTTTATCTCAGCTAGCTTTCCTGCGAAAGTCAATGGAGTATTGTATTAATCAAAATAAATACTGCAGGTTTTAATAAATAAAATGTATGCAGACAAAATAAAAAAGGCCTATAGTCGTGCCACAATGATGTACTAGTATTTTTCAGTATTTTTTTTTTTACAAAAAAGCATCAAATTTTCTGAACATTTTCTTATGTTGTTTCCTGGCCCTGTAACATTCGGAGTCAAACTGATAAACTGCTTCCCTCCTCCCTAAGTTAGATATAGAAACAGAGAAATGTAGGCTAACAGCTACCAAAAATATATTAAGTCATTCTGATGGTCACTTTGTAAGTTAGAAATGATAAGAAAGGAAAATCCAAGTAAACAACTTTTTAAAAACTTTTGATTATATAATAGTACCACTTCTTTTCCAAACTCGCAAGATAATTAAATGAGATACAATTTTAACAATGATTCTTAATTTTACTTACAGATGTTCTTTTTAACAAAATTTATCGAAACGTTCTACGCAAACATTGTATTTATTCAGAATAGTTACACTAGTACATTGGATTGGACATGCACTGATGCTTTACCGGCCAAGCAGGGCCATCATTATACGAATGAACAGACATTTATCTTACCTAGAAAATGAAACACTCCGGGATGTGACTGACCGACAAAAGTGTTTAGTCGGTGGTAGAACGATTCTACGGAGTTATTCGTCCGCATTTGCTGTTCGTGAACTGACATTTCAGCCCGAGTGGTTTTTCCAATCCAAAAAGTCTGTATATATCTGAACAATCTGGAAAATTCTTATCCGAGCCCAACATCATCTGCATGCCCCACAATTCTGCCCACTCTTTTAATTATTTCCGCTGGCAGCAACGAGAGGACCATTATCATTTTATCACGTCCTTAGCTTCATGTCTCGTGGAAGTAACTTGAAGCAAATTTCCAGACAACCGACTATTTGCATAGCGACGGAATACAGCCTGTAAAAAATAAAATTACAAGAAATATATTATTTTTAATTGTAATCTTATTCACGTTTCATTTCTGATTGCAATACAGCTGTGCAATAATTATATTGTTGTTAAATAATTATTGATTTTCACTTCAATTGACTAATTCAATCGGTAATTTCAACCAACTGTTATTAATGCACACTTAAACAAATGTCACAGAAAATCATAACTGTAATTATTATAAACTAGCATGTGTTGTAATAAATGAAAGGTAAGAATGCTACAATTTTATGGACTGTGTGCCGAAATGTATTTATAAAAGGACTAACTTACCATGTCGGACTTAAAATAACAAACTTTGAGTACATGGATTCGAGTTTTCATGAAGCGAAAACTGGATCTATTTATATTATAAATGAGCCCAGTTTACGTATAGGCAAAGAACCTGCAATACGTAAAGCTATCTACAGTAGTAAATTTGCAATATTAAAGTTATTTAAACTTTTAAACAATATGGGTTACTTCCCAGTCTATTCCAGAACATTTAAACAAACGACTTTCATTAATGCACAGTAAAATACAACTGTTTATAAAAGGCACAATGTGTGATAATGCACACTGCAGAAAAGTTTGTATTTTAACAAAGAAAACCTTTGGAAACTCAGTTTCCAACAAAATTATTCGCAACACTGTAAATATTTACTTTGTAGAATTGTATAATTTTACAAAGTTAGTACTTGTAGTACAACAAAGGCTTATTTTGGTAACTGAGTTTTCAAAGGTTTTCTTTGTAAAAGTACAAAATATTTTACAGTGCATTTCTTAATTAGGAGCTCGGAGTCGCGTGTGTAAATTTACACACGTGTGGCAGCAGTGTTTCCACCCACAAAGAAATATTTCCTACCAGTAATTACAGAGTAACATTTAATTCACGGACAAGTCATTTTACACTGTATAATTGAAAACAGTTATTCCTTTGTTATACGGGTATATTCCGTACGTTCTCTCTGTTTGCTCCTTGACAGTCGCGAGTGCATTAAGTCAAAAATCATAAGATGTAAAGGAATAGATGGCCCCATTTGAGACAGCAACAACTTAAAAAAATCAAGATTTTGAGATATTGGTTGAGATGGAATTTCAAAGGAGGCACTAGGTATTTCATCAAAGACCTTGCAGTAAACTTGAAAAATAGGTATAAAAAATTATTTCTGCTGTAAACCTAATTTGTTTACGTGAAACAAATGAGTAAATATTAAATTGGGCGATTCTTTTTTCGTCTGAGAGCAGCAGGAAATGTATTCCTACAGACACGTACAGTTTTAATTTTGTACAGAGAAACCTATAGTACAGGCAAAAAAAAATTGTCAAGATCAATACCTCACATCAGCAATTTTTGAGATTATCCTTTTTTGAACTAGCTCGATGGAATGCCTTCTGACGCTGTCTCGAAAATATGGCGGCCTTAACAGACAACACAAGAAGTATAAATTCATTCGAAACTTAATATTAAAGTTTAGGTGTAGTGGAATTGGTCAATATTTACAATAAAGCTGGCTTCACAACTAGCACGTAGCGTACGAGCGTACATACGTATAAAAGTATAATAATTGAGTATGCAAGCAAGCATTCACATCGCTGCGTAACATGCGTACGTACGTATCGGAGTTAATCAACTTCCTACTTCGTACGTACGCTAAGTGGTGGTTGTGAATCCAATAAGTACAAACGTAAACGTTCATTAAATTTTAATAATTTTGAATAAATTATATATCATTTAATTGTAAAATATTTTATTCGTTTAGACATAAATATTAGTGTATGATAATCAATTACCGACATTTTGTTTTAACAAAATTAATTTCCGCATGTACCTATCTAGATTTTAAACTGTTGAGAATCCAATCAGAAATACGTAACGTACATATGTATATTCGTACGCACTTAAAGTGTGGTTGTGAATCCGCTTTCAATTACGCATAACCTTAACTATATTGCTAACTCGCACAACCTTCTACTAGTTTGGAAATGAATTTACACAACCTTGTCTGTGGGTAATCATCGCCTTTGTAGTCACCTTGAGCACGAATAAATTAAGTTTAATATAAAAATAAATAAATAAATAAAATTACAGTACCTTTTATATCCTAATTTGCTACGGGCATAAAAAAGGTAACAAATAAAAGGTAAACTACTACGAGCCAGTACGAAATATATGAACTTTTCATTCTTCAGAATTCAGTAAACCAAGGAATTATCAATAAATACGAATTTATGGCACTCAACAGCCTCCGATGACCTCGATATCGACGAGAGATAATGTCTACTTACCTTAGTTGTTCTAACCTAGCCATGATTTAAAGTTCTATAGGCAGTTAGGAAAAACCAATAAAATATAAGGCCATCTCAACTAAGTTGTCCAGATTTAGACATTTCCCTTCTGAGAAAGGGGTCAGTAAACTTGATTGCAGAGGCTTTGTTTTCCCAAGAAACAACAAGGGATTAACGGTCAACACAATGGAGCTGTATGCCACGTTTCTCAGAAGAGAATTTTCTAAATTTGGAACACTTAGACTATACAAACACATAATTTACAATAGTAAAATTTGTTTTAAAAATCATGTTTATATACAATGTCATACCTGGGAGGAATGGAAACAGCAACCTTTCATCTCTGCGTTAGGAAATCTCTCTAACGGCATTCCTCAAGCTTGTCTCGTCATCTGTAACTACAACTTGAGGGGATATACGGGGAAACTTCTGTTTCAGATACCGAAATGTCAGTTTGTATAGGCAGCCTTCGACTTAGTTGTCATTACGAAGTACACAACTGCGTATAACTGGAACGAAGCAAATAATTTGCAATAACATCATTTTCAGATCTTGCAGGTATTTTCATATTACAACTAACTTAAATAATAATTTCACCAGATATTAACACGTGCATCGAAGTGTTCTAGTTACAAATGTGGTCAAATACGCTCAGTTTTGTATGAGGTTCGAAGGCACGTTTACACCTTTTGCAAAAGGAACATTAGAATAACTTTCTTGTACAATATGGTTGACCATCAAGTGCCATAACGGATACTACAGACATATACTGTATATGTCTATATATAGGATGATTCTTAATTAGACCGACACATTTCGAGAGGTGATTCTTTGTAACAAAATAAATAGAAAATAACAGAACACATTGTGTATAAACTTCATACGAAAGGAGATATTATCTACTGACAATATAATTTTTAAACTGCGTTTTCCCAAAATATCGAAAGTTCAATAATGTAAATTTACAAAACTCTGAACATTGCTTTATCATATTTGGTTAAACTAATACACAGCAAGTTGTTAACACCTTCAGCCTTTACGAAAAGAAGAAGGGGGACTACCCTCTTAATTGCGTACAACTTTTATACAGTCAGGAAATTGAAACATTTTCATAAGGTTTATAGACTAATGTGAATTATGTAACCAAATTGGTCCTCTTGTTGTAACTGTCTAGGACCTATCGTTTTCGTGGAAAACGCAATGGACCCCTTGCATGAATAACGAAACTCAGGAAAAAGTACTTTAATACTAACTTAAACGAGTAGGACGACGATTGAAAAAATAATTGTATGATATAATTGCGATATTTATTAATTAAAAGCTAAATTAAGCTGTGAAATTAGCAGACGCGGTGGCCTCGGAACGAAAACGACTTTTAATTGATCCACGTCACGCGCCATGTCTAGAGTTTAAACAAAACAGTAAATATGGGAACGCCGTGCCGTAACAACGTCTTGCATTTTGTCAGTTTACCGTATCAGTACTTCACGGATATGTAATGGGGCCAAAGTTAATAACTTAATCATTTGTGAATAGTTATGTTCACTCTTTCGAAACGTTTCTTTATTTATAATTATGATTTTTGTAATTGTGGCCAGTGTGTTCCCAATAAAATTATCGACAAGGAAGAATCCCTCACTTCACGTTCACACCCGCTGTTTTGTATTTATATTTATTTACTTTTTAATATACGAAGTGTGCCAGTATTTGTGTGCAGTACTTTATTCTATTTTAAAACGGCGTGTTTCTCAATATAGCTGCTACCACGAGGTAAGTGGTCTGTTTTTAGCCCTCGACATGAATAGGCATGTTCCATGAAAAATGCCACAGAAAATACATTTGAAGAAACTGTAGTGTCGTTTATGACGTAAATAGTCGTGTTTTTATGTTAAAATCATAATGTGGTACGAGTTAGTGTAGTCCTATGCCTTCAAGGGCTTACCTATCCAATTCAGATTACTCCGGCGAGTCGTTAGGGCTGTAGCCTACTTACTGGCTTGTGTTTAACGTTTTCAATTAATAACAAAGAACACCACAAACTATCATTTCGCACATAAAGAGAAGCCTACACAATAGTGTTTTCGTGATGGGATTATTCTCGAGTCGTTTATATCACTGTGTGACGAACTTGTTTTAACCAAGCTCGCAGTACTAACGTAGGCATTTTGGGTTAAGTATTCTTTTAAATACAAATAATTAATGCACCTTTTTTATTTGTAATTCTATTGGCTAGATAAATCTGTTACAGAGTTTTTTATGCTGTTAGATCTACGTTCACATGTGTACACACATTTCTAACTGTAAGTTAACTGTTTCGCAAGGAAATCATACATGCTATGCTTCTTTCTCCGTCCTGTAACTAATATGATATTGTCACAGTGGAAGTCACCGACGAAAGTCATGCACGGCGACTCCCACCATAAATGTCACAAGGCTGGGCGTAGTAAAATAAATAATGTAAAAATAATAGGTAGTTTTAAGTAGTTAAACAGATAAGGAGTGTCGTGTAGATGATAGTTATGTTATACCTTGATTGTAGCTAAAGTGTTGAATGTAAAATGGGGGATGAAAGTATATATGAATTATTAAGCTACGCAAGACTACGAGGTGGAAAGAAAATAAACATCACTAGTAGATAAAACAAGCATTTGACTGAAACATAACGATAAGCAATAAAGATTAATAATCTCTGTAATTATTATAAAACA
>PNEQ01041201.1:0-15702 GCA_003012365.1 Medauroidea extradentata
AGTCAGTAGGTATGTCAGTAAGAACTTAAATAAATATTTTAAAGTATATTAAATACAGAGAGGTCGTTTGCAATTGATGTTGTTTCACTAATGCTGTATTCAAATAAGAAAATACACGGGACTACATGCAGTTATTCGCTACCAACCATACAAACAAAAATGTAACTGTTGTTAATGTTGGCTTATATGCAGTAACGGCAAGTGATTTTTTTCAAAGGTTAAATATTTAGTGGTCACTTTATTCCGAATGGCCTATAGTGATTATTTCATTTGTAAATCATCAGCTGTGTTAGACAATTTTTATCTATTGCTAGTGTAGGTACATAAGGTGTTTTCTCCATTTATGGTGATTGCATTGTCTATATATAGTACATATTTTTCTCTGCAAACAGTTAACACAAGCAAGGTTATGTATAGAAGAAAAAAAGTAGGGGCAAAAAAAAATTTTCCCGCAACGTAAATCCATTATTGTGCTGCGACTTTCCCATCTTGCAAATTTTTAAAATACGTAGTTCATGGGACTTGAGCCCGCGTCTAGCAGGCACAGTTATAACAGGCTGCTAATCTTGGCGTTGCTAAGCATCGACCAAGGCACAGTGCCACTCACCAGTACCCTTCCCATTAGAACGCACATTAAACCAACGACAATGACACAGGGTTCTCTATGCTACCAACTATGCAAGACGGATCTTGGCAAAACCATTTATATAACATACGTTATCATACAAAGCTTAACAATTTCACACACGTTTTCTCCACTGAGAGGTTGATACAGAATTACGATACAAGATTAAGAGGGAAATACTAAGCTGCTGTGGCCGACACACGCGCGCCACTTTATTCCATTAAAAAAAACAGGGACAAATCCTTTGTCGTACAGGGCTCATGGCCGCGACAGCACACCCTCGACGTGTCATTAACGCAAACAAACAATTAACCAAACCTAACTGAAAAAACACGAAAATACATGAACACTAAACTCAAACAAAAAAGAACTTACCGATGACACGGCTCAGGTGTGGCACAGCGGTCGCAAGCTAAACACAACCGCCCACGGTCGGGCCCGGGAGAAGACTGATTGTCTCGCAGACGGGAGCGTCTGAGCTGGGCACGAGAGGCAGAAGTGGGGGAAGGAGGGGAGAGCAAACACGAGCGCATCCGACGGCGGCCGAGCACGGCCGAAGTCCGGGCGGGAAGTTCAAACCATTAAGCGCACAGGGCACAAGCACCAAGTTCGTCCAAGGCAACCTCACTGTTAGTCCAAGATATGTAAATTGAACAGATCTTCAATTGTGGTGAACCGGAGTCGCCGACTCCCGGTACAGACTTGTGCAATAATTGTAATAACTGTAAACCAGGGAGTCTTAGACTCTGTGAGGTGACTCTGGCCTACTCTAAATGTTCATACGTATTTTAGGCGAAAAAATCCTTTAAATTGCTAGATTAATGTAATATTTTAAAACACTCTTCTCCAGTTATGTGGCGCAACTGTTGTAAGTTGCACCTCATGATGATGAAAGGTATATAACATAGAATGGCACAACAGAAGCACAATAGGGTGACAAACAAATAAAAACAAAAATATTTAGAGGGTTCCTCAAAATATTGAATAGAATAAACTTCTCACCATTATGACAGATACTGGGAAGACCCAAATAAAAATAAATTCACAAAACAGTAAAAATTTAGTGTTCTATAAACTTCCACGTACATGTTCTTTTATCACAGCTTTAAAATTTCATATCCATTTGAAAAGATTTACTGACATCGCCACAAAGAAAATTCATGGATCTTGTAATATTTTAATGTTACGGTTATGTCATTTACAATCTAAATCATGGAATAGAAAGCTACAGTTGTTTCTCAGTCAAATGGAGAATTTCCACTCCGTCATAAAAAAAATAAAGATTTACACAGATAAATTCATACATTAGTTAAAGACAACATCTCTAGATAGTCAGACAAGTCGTAAACCTAGAAAACCTCATCCAAAAGATTACCAATGTAACATTCAATAAATTTAGGAATAATGTTTATCATTGTCGCTCCGATAACACATAAAATAAAGAAATTTGGTTACATGAATCCAACAAATTCTTAACCTACAACTATTATACAATTTTAGGCAATTAACTAGGAACATTGCGACTGTAAGACAGATAAATCTTAGAACCGTAGGGGAAAACAGTCACGAGTTCCGTAGAAAGGAACCTACAAACACATTAACAACAATTTGATAAACAAGCAGACAACATTGTACCTCACTAACGGTGATGGCAACTAACAAATACACGGTAACAAGGACGTGGGTTGCAACTCCCTATTATTCGCAAGAACGCCTACGCAAGGATTTAACCTCAATCTAAACAAAGGTCGAACTCATAACCTGAGTACAGTAATACCAATTAGTAATCAGCAATAGCTGCAAGCAAAATCATATTATATATTGCAATCATAAAGAGGTGATCTATAGATTAGCTTCAAAGAAAACATAGTATATTTCTAGTTCAATCGCAACAGTGATTTATTCAAAACAGAAATAATTTTAACAAAACATCAACATAAATCGAAACATTAGAAATTTCAATACAAAAGGATAGCTACACTTAACATTACATTAACAGAATTACTGTTCAGAGACGAGCAAATGTAATCAATTTAAGTGTACAATATGGAACATTAAGAAGCCCTAGTCGAGAATCCTGAGTAGAGTATAGCAAAAACAATAACACAAACAAATGTGCTAGCTCTAACCTACAGGGAACTAACACTCACAACATGTGCTACCCGAGTCTCATTCCTCAGTAGCAAACCCTAACATAAAATCATGGGTGGACACGCCCCTAAATACATATTCATAAAACTCGGGGACACTCGCCCTTACACATAATCACAAACACCAGCATAACCTACATCAGCAGTATGCACAATCAACTACCATATTGGCCTGAATATAAGACGATACTTTTTCCAAAATAAACAATTTATAAATACAGGGGTCGTCTTGTAATCGTACCCTACAAGTTTGAGGTAACATTTTCAACATTTGTTAGTATAGAAAAGTATGTACAGTATAAATATTGATATTTCAGGGTATTTAAAAAACCAAAGAGTTTTACGTACCATTTTTACGTAAAATAAATAAGATAGCCGATCAAACTATTTCATGTTTAATTGCCTTAATAGAGCGCAAACAAGCTGTCTTTATTTCTGTTATTCCGTTAAGGTCATGGATATGCATGTACATAGAAGTAACATCTGCACGCGCTAAAAGCACCATTTTGTCGCTAGTTCTACTGAGCGCCATGTGCATTACAGCACTGTTGTAGCAATCTCGTCACTAGTTCAGTTGAGCACCGCGCACATCGCAACCATTTTGTAGCATTTTATTATGCAGATGTTCGTCGCTTAGTTCATCTTCGGTAGAATTCGTCTTTGTTTTATATTTTGGTAAACAAACTGTTTTAATTAACTGCCTTAATATGGGCAGTGATAAAGTTGAAAAGCGTAGTACAATGACATAACAAACAAATAAAGGAGAGATACAGAGTTACGATGCGAGTTTTAAAGTTACGGTAGCAAAATACACTGTAACTAGAAATAATTGTGCTGCCGCGAGACGGTACGACGTGAACGAAGCAAACGCGCTGTTGGCAGAAAGACCTTCCAAAATTACAAAACACTGCAACAGAATGCGTCGAGTGTTTTGAGGCCTTGTGAAAGACATGAAGAACTTGAAAAAACGATTTCTAAATATTCCTACATAATGGTGTTCAGTAAATGTTTCATTTTGAATGTATTTAATGGAAGTGAGGACGATCTTTATTTTTCTGTTTATATAATTTTTTTTTGTTATTTGTCAACAGTCAATAAAATTATACAAATTACTGAAGATAAACAGATTCTACTGCCAAAGGAGGTAAGGGTAGTCTTATATTTGAGTCCAGTTAATTTTTTTATTCTGCTATTTGTAAAAGAAGGGGTCGTCTTATTTTTGTGGCCGTCTTATATTCGGGCCAATACGGTATTTCTTGAGGTTCGAAAACTGTCACTGAAGTGCGGTAGTATAGCGCAAGTCGTACTACACTGTCTGCACTTGTGTCTCTGCTTAGTCCATATTACATCTGTTTATATACGGCGTCATAAAATATTCTAAACCACAACAAATGGAATATAAGGTGTGTAAGAGTTCCTGGATACGTGCAAATGTTCACAATATAACTGCTGAGAATAAACAAATTAATGGCTGATATCTTGCAATGTCTGAACTGTCTCGGGCATCGTCAAATTACGTCTTGTACCAATACATTGGGTACAATGCCACTGTCAATATTCACAATAACGTAGCTGATGATCGGTAAAGTCTTGTGAACGATACATATGGGGTCAAATCTTCACATAATTTGTGAAAGGAAGTGTGGGCCCAGCGCAACATTTAATAAGGTTATGTCACCCTACTAAAAGGTAGGATATTAAAGTCACAATCGAGTTAACATGTCAAAAAACCTTACTTTGTTATTCTGTCAAAAATTCTCAATCGATAACTACAAATTTGTTAAAGAAAATTTATAAAGTGGGATTGAAACATTTTTTTTAAAGAGGAGCCAAGTACTAAGTTACTACATAATTACTTTTGTTGCCTCCACTTGGTCGCTGCCACCGACCAGTGCAGACACACCTAACAAGAAAGCTTTAAAGCAAAGAACAGAAACCTACATCTTAACACCGTTGTGACCTGAAAATAAGTGGACGAGCCAAACCCAGCCTGATAGCCAACTCGACCAGCCGTGCCAAGCGGCCACCAGACATGGGCAAGGTCAGAAAGAATAGGCCATTGATGAACGCATAGATGTTTCCTCGGTGCTGTTGGGAGCGCTCAGTCGTTATCAAGATTGCTGCATCACTGTCCTTTGTAGAGTGTAGCCCAACTATACAGTATATGACAAGTGGTAACACAACCACAACAGCTCAGAATTTTTCCCCAGAATGGTGCAAAGTAACACGGATTCACATTCATAAAGATCCTGGTTTAGGTTCCTGGCATCAACTATCCTAATTTTGGTTTTCTGTGGTTTCTGAAATCAATCCAGGAAAATGCCTTGGTTGGATCCTTAACACAGTTAGTGGCAGGTTCGTCTCCTAGTTTCTATTAATGTGTACAGTTGTCTCACACTGTCACTAATAACCTTGCTTGTACATTGAGTTGGCTATAACCAGCCTGGTTTACAGTAACAAAATATAGGGTAATTGCTGTAATTTATTTACGTTAGACTGTATGCAAGTTACTCTGTCCTTGAAAATGCAATCATTTCATGCCGTTAAAAATTCCTGGAAATGCTGTTATAATTTCTTTAACATTAATTTCCTGTTGAAATTCAAAATCTGCAGATTGGGTGGGCAGATTTTTTAACTTCCATTGCTTGACTAGAAATTCAAGCATTGGTCTAGCTGAAAGAGTCCGCAATGTACCAGTACCTGTAATTTAGTCTGCTAAGTTTAGTGGATCCCTAGTTATCAGGCATTCTCTAAAGGGATGTTTCTCTCTAGTTTTCTCCAAGTTTACGTTTTTGTTCCTGGCCGTCTATAGTATTTTCATCGTAACTGGTCAGAAACTTGCTGGCAGTTGTGCACACACTGCTGGTAGGTGCGTGGATGGAGTACGTATTTTGCGTTCATGAGTCAATTTGTCACTTTTCATTTACAAGAGAGCCTAGTTAATGGAATTAATTTGAATGCAAAGTCCTCCTTAATATAGTGGACCACATGGGGTCCCTGGTGGCCAAGTGGTCAGACCATTCACCTACTACCAAGGTGATCCAGGCTCAGTTTGCTGTAGGAATTGTGCCAGATGATGCCATTTTGGCTGGTTTTCACTGCAAACTCCCGTTTCCCCCACCCTTATCGTTCTCGCACTGCTCCATACTCACCTCATGTGACTGCTCTCCTCGCACTGCTCCATACTCACCTCATGTGACTGCTCTCCAGTGCCAAAGACCTAGATGTTAAACTTCGACCAAAATATCTCACTCCATGAACCACATTCTGTGGTTCAATTTCTAATTTGCCTGCATACCAAAACCACGCACAAAACTACATTTATTTATCTATTTCTTTATTGTGCATGACATCAGCATTTGTCTATATGGCATACATAAGTATACACATATTTGTTTTTTTTTTCTTCTTCTTCCTCCGGTAATTGATACATAGTCATGTTTGCTTAGTCATTCTGTAAGTTTTGATTCTGTGATGGACAAGTGTTGTAGGATCTGTAATGTAGTAATATGCATGTTACAATAGAACCCTGTTACAATGTTTCTGAAGGGATGAAAGAAATATGTACTTTATAAATGGGAAAATATTAGAAGAAGGTAAGTTTGTATTTAAAATCAGTTTTAGGGACCAAATCAAGTTAACATAATAACCAGGAAATTGCTCCAAGTGAGAACATTATACCAGGGTTCTACTGCACAAAGAAATTATTAACTCCAATTTTTTAAGAAATGCACCAGTGAAATCCAATTAAAGCAAAATTGTTTCTACATAGGATTGGCATCAGTATACCCGGAACCAGAAGACAAGCGTGCCATGATTGAAGAAAAGATGTATAACTTCAACTATGACAGTCCACTGCCCGCAACTTATGCCTGGCCAGAATTGCCAACATTGGAGAATCCCAAGATTGTCAAAACCAGCAAAGCTAGGAGTATAGAAATATAACCTAGGCACCGTGGTTGTATTTGTGTGTTCATGTACCAGTCTACACCAAAATTATATTTAACAGTACTTTTTAATGGTGAAATCTCGTTTATACAAACCTCATTTTTACAAAGCGTTTTTTTTTTCCCGTCTGACATGTGAGTTAAATATTATTTTAATGCTTAGTAAAATATCCATGATGTGATATTAATCCAAGCGATAAAAAGAAGTCATCGTGGTTATTAGATCTCCACAAATATTTCACGGATCAGAATTTTGCATGTACAGTACCTGTTAATTCATACCTTATTATTACTAATGGCAAAAATGTACTATCTTTCTGGTTTGTCTAAAAAAGAGATTTCATTGTAATAAAATTGAGTTATGAAACAGTATTAGATGGATTTAAATGCAACAGTGATGTTTTAGATATTATTTTTGGTGCTGATACTCATTTGAAGCTAAAAGTTTTATTGTATTGCTGCATGTATGAAAGTGTGTTCCATTGTGTTTGTTACCAGAGGATTCTCAGCAGTGTAAGTTTCATTATGTAGCTTCCAGTTCTCGTACAGTGGAACCTCTGGCAATGGTTTTTCAGGGGATTGACAAAAAATTTCAATACGTGCAGACGTTGAAAGGATGTGGTCTTGAAATGCTGACAAAATATTATTGAGACCATAGGATGTGTTCCATAGCTGGTGGAAATTCGATACATCTGGGTTCAATACATAGTTTCCACTGTACTATATTCCAGCCTTTGAAATCAATGTAGCGGCTGGTAATAATGTTTGTTTCATTGACGTTACCCTGTAATTATCTTTAAACATTGATTGTATGATAGATATTTTTACTGTGGCACTAGTCAAAGATAAATTAAGAAGCTAGAAAAGAAAGTGACCATTGGTAATGTGTTACCAATTTACCATATTTATTTAGTTGGCCTGTGAGCTTTTCTTTTTGTCATTAGTTTTTAGATTAAATGTCGCATGTATTTATGAGGTTTTATTACACTTGTAAGGTAGTTTCTTTGTAGAAGTAGCAGTTTTGTGTTAAATGTAAGTTATAAACTACAATTCTACCATGTTTGCTATTTTTGAATTGTATGAACAAACTATGCCTGCGTAGTAGATATGTGATTCAAAAATTTACTGTTCAAAAATATTATTCACTTTAGGTTTTCATCAAACTCAACTAAATTTTACTATAAAAGAACATTCAGAATACAGATTTTTTATCTTTAATATGTAAATTTATAGTTATCTTCAGTAATTACACATATAACTTTCTTCTTTAAACAATACACATTAAAGAATGTGCTTTAGCAGTATTAATATTGTTTAGTCAGTATTATTTTCATTATTTATATACACTGTATACGTACATTTGTAAATTACAGTAAAACCTTGTTTTCGGGACCGAAATTTAGTTCTTCGAATTATTGAATTTTAAAGAAAAAAAAATTTGTTTTGTTATGGTACAAAGCTTTGTCAGTGTTTCTACACCCATTTTACAGCTAGTTTTCGAGAACTGTTACACATTTTAAAAATTAATTAAAATAGAGAATAGTAGTTTGAAATAATTGGACCAAAAAAGTTTGTTGCAGTTTTCTTGGTCATTGCGGGCTGTGTTTTCTTGGCGAGCATTGTACTGCAAGTAGTGCGCATCGCGTCTACTAGGCTGTCAGCAACTCTGTGCTTCCCCTTCCCTTGTTCCAGCACTCGATGTCTGCCACGCGTTGCCTTTGCCACAGCATATGATTGTTATTGCTGCCGTATTTGCCGGCATATAGGACGACCCCGCACATAGTTTGGAAGGTACAAAATCTTGAAAAATAGTAAATTATTAATTTTGAAATCCCCAACAGAAAAATATTTTCTTCCTTTGCCAAAAAAACATAAATATTGAGTTTAAATATTTTTATGCATTTATTACAGTTACGGTATATAAATATCAGAGGAGAGGCATAAACCAATAACATGGGGGACTAGTGCGCTCAGAGCGCCCAAGAGCCAAGGAAATGCACGTTGGCGGTAACACGTAGCTGGCATCATCAGTTGCCGGCTGCAATGCTCTTGTGCTCTACTTGGCAAGCTGTTCTGAGGCCCACCGCCGCCGCCGCCACACGCCACACAGCAAGCCGGGCTGCTGCAGCTGGTTGCAAAGCATTGCTGTGCGCTTTTGTCGCCAGCCAGCCAACACTAGAACGTGAATGTGTGGTACGGTACCTAGATCCTCGTTTTATCCGTCCAAGAGTTTTGTGCTGGCAAGACAAAGGATCTAGGCGTGCACTCCAGTTGTATTGATCGCCAAGAAACGCATGCTTCGCTGCGAGGTAAAAGTGCCTACGTCACGAATATGACGCTCATAATTTTGTACCGTAATTTTTATCAAAAACAGGGCACTTTGTTTTGATTTGTGACGGAAAACGCAATTCCTTGAAAGATCTTACAACTCCACGGCTTAAAGCTTTACTTTCAAATGATTTTTAGGTTGCCAAACATTTTCTCACCTTCATATAAGACGAGTAGCAATTTTTGAAGGTCAGAAATAGAAATATGTAAAAATAGTCCTCTTATACGCCGGAAAATACGGTAATTTATAAATGTGTGGTTTTGTATCTGTAAGAAGAGGGAGAGTTTTACAGACATCTTAAAGAATTTTTTACCCAAAATGTTAAGTTTGACCACCCTATATCCCAAAAAAAATTTTTATATTTCATGCAGAGTCGTTTTTACTAGTGCAAAGTGGTTTTGCAGTAGCTTTTCTAAGGAATATTAGACGTGTCAGTGAAATTATTATTTAATAAACATTGTAACACACCAAAAATGGTAATTATGACCAAACCTCCTCCCGAATAAAAATTTGTGAACATGGTCATTGAGTAATTTTCGCGAGTGCAAAAGTATTTTTCCAGTAGTTTTTCGATGGAAAAATCAGGTGCAGTGTCAGTTAAATATTATTTGAATCGGTAAGATGTTGACTGATGCACGTCAACAGGCAGTGCAGCCGATCACACGGTTGTATGGCATCAGAGTAGTGCACACAATTTGGGCAACATAGCACATGAGGAAGCAGACACTGCGACCTTGACTGCTATCTGTTCTCTCCCACGAGTTGCCTAGACGACGTCAGCAGATCACCGGAAACAAACGTACTTTATTTTGCCTGCCATTCTGCTGGCCGTATTCTCCTAGAAGCCATATTGTTGGCTGGTGATCATGCCTGAGAGGGGGGAGGTGGAAGAGATCAAGGAGGCACTTGCAGGATGACACGACACTGGAATCTGCTTGGTATGTTGCTAGCTAGGGCTGAGGGAAGGGAAGTGGAGAAGTTCTAAAACTAAACCAGTTGTGCCTACGAGTGAAAGGGGAGGGAGATGCCATCTCACCAGCTACCTTCTTCTTCATTCTCTCCTTCCCTCATTCACTCCACTTCTCCCTGGCTGCTGAAATACTCCAGACTCATGGCACATGCGCACGTGATCGTCATATCACACAACACAGCCACAGGTTGTCGCACGCTGTGCCATTCCTGCCTTCCATTTTTCTTTTCCTCTCTCTTTGAATGAATCACACACACACATTCGAACTTGAGCGCCGTGCGCAAGCAGTCAGCAAGGAAGCCTCAGGGTTAGCGCGACATCAGAAGGCGTGGTAACGGAAACAAAGCTAGGGCTGTACAGCGCGACACAACACAGCGTTATTCTTTGATTTCGCAAACGTTACTGACTTCTCTATCAAAATGACTTCCATTTACTAGGACTTGATCCCTGTTTGGCCCAGAAAAAAGCTTCAAATTACAAATTGAATTTCGAACTAACCAAACGCCATAGCATTTAAAAATCCTATGCTACCGTGTGTTGGCTTCAATTTATATAGCATTTCGAATTAACCAAGTACGAATTAACAAGGTTTTACTGTATTTTTTTGTGTAATTTTCTTCTACTACAGTATTAACACTGTATTGCCATTATAAAATTAGTATTTACTGAAAGAATTATTCATGTATATTTTGATTAAGAGTTAGCTTAACATAGTCTTATTTCATGAGAAGTTATGTAACTGTTGCATCTTTAATTCTTTAATAGAGTGAGCTATTGATTTAACAACATTGCTTGGTGCCAGATAACTATGTCCATATATTGCTGATGTGGTTAGACTTGAGGTAATTAACTTAATGCCCCGCCTCTACCGCCACCCAAAAATGTATTAAAAATTTAAATTGTGTGTTTTTTTTTTAAGTTAACATAGAACAGTTACCGACTTCAAGTAAATATAAATGTATGTATGTTGTGGTGCGTCTTACTGTTTGGGCCGTTGAGGTTACGTAGCGTGAAGTGCTCCGGATAGCTCAGTTTGTGTTTCTGTTAAATGTAGATTTGTTGATTTCAACCACCCATCAGACAGGTTTAACTTGCATAGAGAATTTCAGATTCATCAATTGTTACATTTATTGTCACAAGGTAAGTTACATTCAACAACATATGGTACCGGTCGTAGCTATTGCAGTTGGTCTTTAAATTCAATTAACTTGTAGAGTGACGCTTAGCTACAATGATCTTTCCGTCCGACTTGCATGGTTTAGGTTCAATCCTGTTATTTCCTACAAATATTGATGAAGAAAAAATATATATAAATAACAAACTAAACTACTCGAAGTAGTGGTGGAACCGCAGCTTACCCAGCTCGCGAAGCTGTCGGGTGTACATTCAAAACTGGTCAATTTCACTCCGGTTACATTTTGAACAACTTAAACTGGAATTTCGGTTTGCCTTCCCCTATCCTGGTGAATTTTTGAAAGCGCTGAATATGTGGCACTGCAACTCGACACGCCTGGCAGACTAATGTTAGCACATGTGCAGACTTTCATTAGGTCCGTACGTAACTGATTGAAGAGGCAAAAGTAGCCAAAGCAGTTCCACCACCTCAGTCCTTGGATAATCTATGACTTTGAGAACATGGGACGACACACTATACTTACAGTAGATAAAACATCGGCGATGATTTTCGGAAATTTTATGAATTGTGTACTATTCCCGTACATTTCCTGCCGTAAGTAAAGTCCCTTACATTTGCTGCTTTTCACACATTTCTCGGTCGCTGGATATCCTGTGCAAACAAGCAACCTTGGGCACAAGGACGACAGGGCTGATAAAATTAGTAACCCTTTTACATTTCTCCCTCAATATCTGTATTCCTACGACTATAAAGAAGGTACAGTGACAGTCGGTTTTCGCATTCGCATCTATTTTTATTAAATACTCATTACAATAATTATGAATATTGAGAAAACAAGTTTGCACGTTCATGATTCTTGAGACTGTGTTTATGTGAAAATAAGAAAACAGTTGTATACCTAAAACAGTGTTTGAAATAAGACTTATGATGATACGAAGATGGGAGAGTAGGCTATGAATACACTGGTACAGTAACGGTTACATGTAAGGAGGATTCAAGCTGGTTGAATACCTATGCTCTAATTATAAATTATTTGCTATAGAAAATTTGTACCGTATTTACTCACATATTTGCTGCATGTTTTTGACCAAATTTTTGGCCCAAAAATGGTGTGCGGCCTTTAATGGGGTGTTTGCAAAAATTAAAATTACTTTTAATTAAGATTTTTTTTGGTATAAAATTACTTTAAAATATTTTTTGGTATAAAATAAATGTACACCTTTTTTCCATCTATACTTGTCCATAGCTTGACCAATTTTTTTCAAAAATATAGGAAAACATATCAGGGGCATATGGTAAACATGTAAAAAAAAATAGACTAGGCAATCTTCTCCTTGTTAATCTGTTCATGTGCGTCACTAAGTGAACTCTTTTAAAAGAATCCCGCATAATATGTTTACAATTTATGGTCCCACCATTTTCTCCATTACATGTATATTATTATTTCCTGTGAAAGTAGTTTATAAATAAATCTAATTTACGGTACTTAAAACGTCACAACTCTCCAGACGCAGTTACGTTAAACAGCGCATCAACAGTCTGAAAGCGTGACTCAACGTGTCGGGCGCAAGGAGTGCTCACATCCTATCTCTATATGTCAGTGTTCATTATGATAATGTAACAAAAGAGCAGCGTAACAGCGTAGTTTGTTTATATTGTCTTTGGTCTGGCGACATTTCAAGGCAGTTCTGGAGGATCTATGTGCACATGCTGGCGTGCCGCGCTCCAGTTATCCGAACAACTTCTGCAATGTTTGTGTTTCGCAGGGAATGTCTGGCACAAAATTCTTTTTAGGTTCCAAATTTTTACCATTGTGGCCAAGACATTTTCTCTGCTAAAGCGATCGCAGCAGTTGGTCCCTTTCAAAATGTCTTTTGAGTTTTACTGTATTGTGTCGCATGTTGGTAAAGATAGTTGCTGCAGTTATGCTGTTTTTTAAAATACAACTGCTTTAATATGCCTTTCAAAATAATGGTGCAGCCATCATACGATGGATGCCATTATGTGAGTAAATATGGTATTACTGTAAGCATCAAGTTGAAATGCTACAGTATGTTTAAAGTAATAGTTTTTGTGTTACATTATACTGTAAATATACACACTCAACTTTTTTTGTTGGGGTTTGTTCTTAAAATGTTTTTCATGCTTCATATTTTTGTAATCTCTATCTGTCAAGATAATTTATGTGAATGTTATTTCCATGTCATGCAATTTAGTTATACGTAGTTAAGTGTGTGTAGCACTATTGTAGTTACCTCGCCTATTTCCTCATTTTAAGCTGGATTTAATTTTTCCAGTTACCGTCTGTTAGCCATTTCACAACCTTTCTGTTAGCTGAGTGGTTTATGATTAAGGCCTTAGCTCAAATAATAGCATATTTCTATATGTGACCTTTTTTAAGTAGAACAGCTTCAATAAATAGCAACATTGTTCAGCGTGTGTGGTGAAAATTTGGTCGTGGTACATTTTTAGGCTCTCTGAAGTGGCAGAAATTCTTAACTGTTTGTATTTTCTGGTAGTATCATAATGTTTTCAAATGTTGGAGGTGACTCAAAAGTGACTTCATTTGTTTAGCTAAAAATAAAAGTTTTATGGGTACTTAATAATACTAATAATGTCTTGCTTACATGTAATTGAGTCCATCGTTTGCTGATTGTCACCAAGAGAGCGGAGCTAGTCGAGCATAGCAATACAGGTTGGTGAATGTGCAACTTCCATTTGTTCTTCTGTTGTAAAACAAATAATAAGTGTTGATGAAATGTATCAGTATTATTTTCAGTGTGTCGAGAAGCACAACTGTGCATTGCATGCTTGTTGTGTAGAACACTGTCTGTGATTTGATCTTGTAAATTACAAAAATTGTGTTTGTTAAATGCCAAAGAAGTTCGTTTATGAAATTAATTTTTCCAAATATCATGTCTCTGCAGTCATTGTGCATCTAAATTTGTAACTGTTTGAACTGCTGTACATGAATATATTTTTTATCTTAAATGCAACTTTGAGTATACAGTACTGTAAAATATTAGGTATCATAAGCTTAAAGCTACTGAAGATAAACATATTTTGTAACCATTTTTTTATTAACCATGTCATCCTTTTGTCTGTATGATCATAATATTCTCCATTATAACTTGCCAGGCCTCAGAGATATTTTATGATGTGCATTTTAGAGGATGACAAATTTAAACTGTTAAGAGTGTGACAACATAACTGTTGCTTGTCAAGTCATTTATTGTTGTTAATCTATTGACTCATAAAATAAATCTGCCTAAAAATGTTGGGTTAGTTATTGAACTGGCATGTCGTAAGTGTAGTGAATCTGTCCATATTAAGTAATTTACTTTGGTGTCAAAACTATTTACAGTGTCCGTACATGTGGTCGTCGTATGTATGTGGACTTACTGCCATGCCTGGTAGCTTTACATGCGCGCGCGCACACACACACACACACACGTACGTGCATACGCACAATCTAATATAAACTGATAATGTCAAATAATCATTACATTGTAATGATTATTGACACTAATTTGTTAAATTGTGTCCTAATTTTTTCGTGGCAGTAAACCTCATGGGTTTTCAATTTTTTCACCCCAATCATTACTAATTTTGGAATGAAAGTAAGAAAATTGACCAAAATATTTTATTGCAGCAAATGATCCATTATTTTGCATAAAGTACATATACCTATACATTTTTGCATTGTGTAACTGCACACAGTCTTGAATTTTTCTTACCTTTCTGTTGTACTGATACAGTCTTTCATTCCATCAGAGTTCATTGGATAGAAGAATGACCACCCGGTTTTTTAAGTGAAGTATTAAAATAAAAGTACTACTCTATGTACTTGTGATGAAATAATTTTCATGACTATCCAGAGGCACAGAAAGCCTAAGTCAGTAGTCATTTTTACGGATTTTATCCGTTTTCGCTGATATTTTGAGGCTCAAATGGACAGACAGATAATCACTTCGAATCTGGATATTTTAATTGCCGAACGTACAAACATAAATACAGTCAACTCCCGATTATCTGTGTTAATTGGTGCTGTGCCACGCACGGATAATCGGGAAACATGGATATTTCGATAATAGCACATACAGTATGTTACAATGTTAGTATAAAAATGTAAAAAAAATGGATGTATAATTAATTTCCTGAAATACTATAATGAGTAGGGATGGGCCGATTCGAATACCGATTAACTGTAATCGGCCGATAAGTAGTTATCGGTAATTAATCGTAATCGGCGATTATTTATGACAATTATTTATGAAAACCTCAATTTTTACACAAATGTTCAACAAAACATTCAGGCTTGCCTATCAATGCTTGTAGGAGACGAATGTGACTAGGCCTATATCTATTTCGAAACTGATGCAATAAATAAATACCTCTTTAATAGATTAGGATAATTTTACAAATTTAATTTACCGTTCGGTGTTTACTGTTAACCATTGCCTCGTGATAGGCTTCAGATTAAAAATTTGTGGCAACACACAACTGATACAGATTACAGCAATAACGCAATTACGTTACGTATATC